>JAIUJO010002108.1:185000-186751 GCA_023846275.1 Vanilla planifolia | reverse complement strand
TACTTCATCCACTTGTTCTACTACTTCTTCTTCTTCTTCTACTCCTTAAACTTCTTATTCTTCTTTAGCTACTTCATTTACTTCACGTTCTTCCTCTTCTTTTACTTCTTCTTCTTTTTCTTTTTCTTCCTCTAATTTTCCTTCTTCTTCTTCTTTTTCTTCTTCTTCTTCTTCGTCTTCTTCTTATTCTTACTCTTATTTCTCTACTTCTTCTTCTTCTTCTTTTTATTCTTCTTCTACTCCTTCTTCTTCTTCTAGTTCATCTTCATTGTCTTCTTCTTCCTCATCTTCTTCTTCAACTTCTTTTTCTTCTTCTTCTTCTTCTTCTTCTTCTTCTTTGTCTACTTCATCTTCATCATCAACATCTTCTTCTTCTTCTTCTTCTGCTTCATCGACACCTTCTTCTTCTTCTTCTTCATCATCCTCTTCTTCTTATTCTTCTTCTTCTTCTTCTTCTTCTTCTTTTTCTTCATCTTTTTATTCTTCTTCTTCTACTACTTCTTCTCTCTTTTTCCTTCTCCTTTTCCTTCTCCTTCTACATCTCCTTCTTCTTCCTTTTCCACTTCCTCTCCTTCTTTTTCTTCTTTTTCTTCTTCATCTTCTTTTACTACTACTTCTTCTACTACCTCTTCTCCTTCTACTACTTCATCTTCTTCTTCTTCTTCTTCCACCTCTTCTTCTTCTTCTTCTTCTTCTTTATCTTCTACTTCATCTTCTTATTCTTCTACTTCTTCTTTTTAATCTTCTTCTTCATCTTTCTCTTCTTCTTCTTCCTTTTCTTCTTCTTCTTCTTCTTCTTCTACTTCTTCTCTTTCTTCTAATTCTTCTTCTTTCTCTTCCACTTCTTCTTCTTCTTTTTCTCCTTCTCCTTCTTCTTCCCGTTCTTCTTCTTCAACTTCTTCTTCTTCTTCTTCTTCTTCTTCTTCTCCTTCTATTACTACTTCTTCTTGTTCTTTATCTTCTTCTTCTTCTTCTTCTTCTTCTTTATCTTCTTCCTTTTGTTCTTCTTTTTCTCCTTCTTCTTGTTCTTTCTTTTCTTCTTCTACTTCTTCTTTGCTTTCTTTTTCTTCTTCTACTTCTTTTTCTTCTTCTTCTTCTTCATCTTCTTCTTCTTCTTCTTCTTCTTTTTCTTCTTCTTCTTCTTCTTATTCCTCTTCTTCTTATTCTTCTTCCTTTTCTTCTTCTTCTTCTTCTTCATGTTTTTCTACTTCTTCTTCTTCTTCTGCTTCTTCTTCTTTTTCTTCTTTTTCTTATTCTTCTTCTTCTACTTCTTCCTCTTTTGCATGTTCTTCTCCTTCTTCTTGCGCATCATCTTCTTCTTCTTCTTCTTTTTCTTCAGGTTCTTCTTCTTCTTCTTCTTCTTCTTCATCTCCATCTTCTTCTTCTGCTTCAACATCACCTTCTTCTTCTTGTTCTTCTTCATCTTCATCTTCCTCTTCTTCTTCTTCTTCTTCTTCTTCTTCTTATTCTTCTTCTTCTTTTTCTACTTCGTCTATTTTTCTGCTTCTCCTACTTCTTCTTTTACTCCTTCTCTTTTGTCTTCTTCTCCTTCTTTTTCTTCTTCTTCTTCTTCTTAAACATCTTCTTCTTCCACAACTTCTTCTCCTTCTACTACTTCATCTTCTACTTCTTCTTCTTCATCTTCTTTTTTCTTATTCTTCTTCATCTTCCTCTTCTTCTTTCAATTCTTCCTCTTTATCTTCTTACTCATCTTCTTCTTTTTCTTCTTCTTCCTCTTCTTCTTCTTCTCC
>JAIUJO010002108.1:172500-175000 GCA_023846275.1 Vanilla planifolia | reverse complement strand
CCTCTTCCACGTCTTCTTCCTCTTCTTCCTCTTCTTCTTCATCTTCTAAAGCTTCTTCTTCTTTATCTTCTACTTCTTCTGCTTCTTCTTCTTCTTGTTGTTCTTATTCTTCTTCTTCTTCCTTTTCTTCTTCATCTATTTCTTCTTCTTATTCCTCTTCTTCTTCTTGTTGTTCTTCTTCTTCTAGTACTCCTTCATCTTCTTCTTCTTCTTCTTCTTCTTCTTCTTCTTTGCAATCTTCTTCTGTTTCTTGTACTCTTTCTTCTTCTTCTTTTGCTTCTTTTACTTCATCATCATCGTCATCTTCTTCTTCTTCAACTTCTTCTTGCTCTTCTTCTTCTTCTTCTTCTTCTTATTCTTATTCTTCATCATCTTCTTCTTCCTCTTCTTCTGCTTCTTTTACTTCTTCTTCTTCTTCTTCTTCCTCTTCTTCTTCTTCTTCTACTACTACTACTTTTTCTTCTTCTACTTCTTCTTCTTCTTCTTCTTCCTCTTGTTCTACTTCTTCTTCTTCTTCACCTGCTTCTACTAGTCCTTCTTCATCTTCCACTTCTTCTTGTTCTTCTTCTTTTTCTTCTTCTTCTTCTCCTTCTTCTTCTTCAACTTCTTCTGCTTCTTCTTCTTCTTCTCCTTCATCTTCTTCTCAATAATCTTCTTCTACTTCTTCTACTTCTTCTTTTCCTTCTTCTTCTTCATCATCATCTTCTACTTCTTCTTCTTCTTCTTCCTCTTCTTCTTCTACCTTCTTCTTCTTCTTCTTCTTCTTCTTCTTCTTCTTCTGCTTTTTCTTCTTCATCATCATCATAATCATCTTCTTCTTCTTCTTCTTCTTTTTCTCCTTCTCATTCTACTCTCCTTCTATTTCTTCTAATTGTTTTTCTACAATTTTTACTTCTTCTTCTTCTTCATCATCATTCTCCTCTTCTTCTTCTTCTTCTTCTGCATCCTCTTCTTCTTTGTCATCTTCGCCTTCTTCTTCTTCTTCTTTCTCTTCATCTTCTTCTTCCTCTTCCTCTTCATTTTCTTCTTTTTCTTCTACCCCATCTTATTTTTGTTCTTCTTCTTCTTCTTCCTCTTACTATTATTATTTTTCCTCTACTTCTTCTTCCCCTTCTTCTTCCTCTTCTTATTCTTCATCTTCTTTTTCTACTTCTTGTTCCTCTTCTTCTTCTTCTTCTGCTTCTTCTGCATCTTCATCATCATCATCTTCTTCTTCTTTTTCTTCTTCTTCTTCTTCTTCTTCTTCTTCCTCTTATTCATCTTTCTTCTTCTTCTTCTTCTTCTTCTTCTGAGTCTTCCTTTTCGTCTTCTACTCCTTCTTCTTCTTCTTTACCTTCTCCTTCTCATTCTCCTACTCTTTCTTCTTGTTCTTCTTCTTCCTCTTCATCGCCTTCCCCTTCTTATTCTTCTTTTTCTTCTTCATCATCATCATCTTCTTCTTCTTGCACTTCTTCTTCCTCTTCTTCTCTTTCTGCTCCTATTTCTTCCCCTTTTTTTCTACTTCTTTAACTTCTTCTTTTTCTTCTTCTTTCTCACTATCTTCCTCTTCTACTTCTACTTCTTCCCCTTCCACTTCTTCTTCGTCAACTTCCCCTTCTCCTTCTTCTTTCCCCTCATCTTCTTATTCATCTTTTTCTTCATTTTCTTCTACCTCATCTTATTATTATTATAATAATAATAATTATTATTATAATAATAATAATTATTATTATTATTCTTTTTCCTCTTCTTCTTCTTCCTCTTCTTCTTCTTCCTTTTCTTGTTCTTCATCTTCTTGTTCCTCTTCTTCTTCTTCTTGTTCTTGATCATCTTCTTCTTCTTCTTCCTATTATTTATCATCATCTACTTCTTCCTCTTTCTTTTTCTTCTTCTTCTTCTTTTTTCTTCTTCTTCCTCTTCCTTTTCTTATTCTTCTTCTTCCTCTTCTTCTTCTTCTTCTTTTTCATCATCTTCTTCTTCTTCTACTCCTTTTCCTTCTTCTTCTTCTTTACTTTCTCGTTCTCATTCTTCTTCTTCCTCTTCATATCCTTCCCCTTCTTCTTCTTTTCTCGTCATCTTCCCCTTTGTTTTTTCTTCTTCTTCTTCTTCTTCCTCTTCTTCTTCTTCATTTTCTTTTTCTTATTTTTCTTCTTCTTCTTCTTCTTTTACTTCTTCTTTTTCTTGTTCTTCTACTTCTTCCTCTTCTTCTTCTTCTACTTGTTCTTCTTCTTCATCATCATCTTCTTCTTCTCTTTCTTCTTTTTCTTCACCTTCTTCTTCTTTTTCTTCATCTTTTTCTTCGTCCTTTTCTTCATCTTCGACTTTTCCTTCTTCTTCTTATTCCTCTTCTTCTTCTTCTTCATCATCTTCCCCTTCTTCTTCTTCTTCTTCTTCTTCTTCATTTTCATCTTCTTCTTCATCTTCATCTAATTCTACTTCTTCTTCTTCTTCTTCTTCTTCTTCCTCCTCCTCCTCCTCTTCTTCTTCTTCTTCTTCTCCTTCTTCGTCTTCATCTTCTTCC
>JAIUJO010002108.1:162500-170000 GCA_023846275.1 Vanilla planifolia | reverse complement strand
TTATTATTATTGTTATTATAGTTATTATTTTTATTAATATTATTATTATTATTCTTTTTCTTCTTCTTCTTCTTCATCTTCATCTATCTGTTCTTCTTGTTGTATTTCTTCTTTTTACTTTTTTTTCTTAAACTTCTTCTTCTTCTCTTTCTCCTTCTCCTTCTCCTTCTTTTCCCTCTTCTTTCTTTATCCTTCTTCTTCTTCATTTTCTTCTTCCTTTTCTTTTTCTTCTACTTCTTCTCCTTCTTCTTCTTCTTCAACTTCATCTTCTTCCTATTCTTCTTCTTTTTCTTCTTCTTCTTCTTCTTCTTTTTCTACTCCTTCCTCTTCCTATTCTTCCTCTTCTCCTACTTCTTCTTCTTAATCTTCTTCTTTTTCTTCTTCTTCATCCTCTTCTTCTTCTCCTTCCTTTTCTTCTTCTTCTTCTTCTTCTTTTTCCACCTCTTCTTCTTCTTCTTCTTCTTCTTTGTTTTCCACTTCTTCTTCTTCTTCTTCTTCTTTTTCTGCTTCTTGCCCTTTTTCTTCTTCTTCTTATTATTGTTATTCTTCTCCTTCTCCTTCGTTTTCTTCTTCCACTCCTTCTCCCTCTTCATCTACTTTTACTATTTCTTCTTATTCTTCTTCTTCTTCTTCCTCTTTTACGTCTTAGTCATCTTCCCCTTTTTCCTCTTCCTTTTCTTCTTCTTCTTCATCTTCTTCTTCTTCATTTTCTTTTTCTTTTACCTGTTCTACTTCTTGTTGTTGTTCTTTTTTATTGGTAATATTATTATTATTATTATTATTATTACTATTATTATTATTCTTAATCTTCATATTCCTCTTTTTCTTCTTGTTCTTGCTGTTGTTCTTTTTTCTACTTCTTCTATTTGTTCTTCTTCTTCCTTTTCTTTTCCCTCTCCTTCCTCCCTTTCTCCTTCTCCTTCTCCATATCCTTCTCCTTCTCCTTCTTCTTCCCGTTTCTTGTTCTTGTTCTTCTTGTTCTTGTTCTTTTTCTTTTTTTTTTCCAATTCTTCTTCTTTTACTTCCTCCTCTTCTTCTTTTTATTCTTCTTTATCTTCTTCTTCTTTGTCTTTTTCTTATTCTATTACTACTATTACTTCTACTTCTTCCTTTCCTTTTTCTTCTTCTTGTTCATCTTCCTCTTCTTCTTCTTCTTCTTCTTCTTCTTTCACTTCTTCTTCATCTTGTTCCTCTTCTTCTTCTTCTTCTTCTTCTTCTTTCACTTCTTCTTCATCTTCTTCTTCTTCTTCTTCTTCTTCGTCTTCTTCTTCTTCTTCTTCTTCATCTTCTTCTTCTTCTTCGTTTTCTTCTCCTTCATCATCTTCATCTTCCTCTACTTCTTCTTATTCCTCTTTTTGTTCTTCTTCTTCTTCTTCTTTTTGTTCTTCTTCATCTTCTTCTTCTTCTTCTTCTTTTATTTCATCCTTCTTCTTCTTCTTCTTCTTCTTATACTTCATCGACTTCCTCTGCTTCTTTCTCTTTGTCTTCTTCCTCTTCTTCTTTTTTTCTTCTTCTTCAACTTCTACTTCATGATCATCTTCTTTTTCTTCTTCTTCTTCTTCTTTCATCTCCTTATTTTTCTTCTTCTTCTTCTTCTTCCTCATTTTCTCCCTTCTTTTCTAATTCTTCTACTTCTAATTCTTCTTCTCCTACATCATCATCGTCTTCTTCTTCTTCTTCTTGTACTTCTTCTTCTTCTTCTGCTTCTTCTTCTACTACTTCTCTTACTTCTTCTTCTTCTTCTTCTTCTTCTTCCTTCTTCTTTTTCTTCTTCTTCTTCTTCTACTACTACTACTTCTACTTCTTCTTTCTTTTCTTCTTTTTCTTCTTCTTCTTCTTCATTGTCAGCATCATCATCTTCTTCTTCTTCTTCTTTGTCTTGTTCCTCTTCTTCTTCTTTTTATTCTTCCTCTTCTTCATCGTCTTCTTCTTCTTCTTCATCTTCTTACTCTTATTCTTATCCTTCTTCATCTCCTTCTTCTTCTTCTTCTCCTTCATCTTGTTATTATTATTATTATTATTGTTACTATTATTATTATTCGTCTTCTTCTTCGTCTTTTTCTTCTTCTTCTTTTCCTTCTTCTGATTGTTCTTCTTCTTCTTCTACTACTTCCTCTAATTCTACTAGTACTTCTTCTTCTTCTCTTTCTCTTTCTCCTTCTCCTTATCTGTCTTCTTCTCCTTCTCCTTCTTCTTCTTTGTTTTCTTCTTCTTCCTCTTCTTATTCTTCTTTTTGTTCCTCTTCTTCCTCTTCTCCTTCTTCTTCTTCTTCTTCTTCTTCTTCTCTTTCTTCTTCTTCTTCTTCTTCTTCCCTTCTTCTACTTCTTCTTCTTCTCTTTCTCATTGACTTTCTTATTCCCTTTCATCATCATCATCTTCTTCTTCTTCTACTTCTGCTTCTTTTTTTTTCTTCTTTTACTACTTCTTCTTCTACTTCTTCTTCTTCGTCATCTTCTTCTTCTTTTTCTTCTTCTTCTTCTTCTTCTTTGTCTTCATATTCTTCTTCGTCTTCATCTTCTTCCTCTTTTTCTTCTTTTCCTTCTTCTTTTCCTTCTTCTTTTCCTTCTTCTTTTTCTTCTTCTACTTCTTTTTCTTCTTCTTCATCTTCTTGTTCTTCTTCTTCTTCTTCTTCAACTCCTTTTGCATCTTTTCATTCTTCTTCTTCTTCTTCTTCATCTTTATGTTGTTCTTCTTTCTCATCTTTTCTTTTTTCTTCTTCATCATCACCAACTTATTCTTCTTCTTCTTCTTCTTCTTCATCTTCTTCTTCTTCTTCCTCTTCTTATTCTTATTCTTCTTCTTCTTCCTCCTCCTCTTCTTCTTCTTCTTTTTCTTCTTTTTCTACTTCTTCCTCTTCTTTTCTTTATCCTTTTCTTTTTCTTCTTCTTCTTCTCCATTTTATTCTTCTTCCTCTTCTTCTTCTTATTCGGCTTCTTCTTCTTCATCTTCTTCGTCACCATACTGTTCTTCATTTTTTCATCTTTTTCTTCTTCTTCTAGTTCTTCTTTCTTCTTCTTCTTCTTCTCTTTCTCTTTCTCCTTCTTTTTCCCTTTCTTCTTCTACTTCTTCATCTTCTTCTACTTCAACTTCTTCTTCTTGTACTTCTTCTTCTTCTTCTTCTTCTTCTTCCTCCTCTTCTTCTTCTTTGTCTTCTTCTTCTTCCTTCTCTTTGCCTTCGTGCTGTTCTTCTTCTTTTTCTTTTTCTTCTTCGTCTTCTTTTTCTTCTTCTTCTTTTTCTTCTTCATCATCTCCTTCTTAAGCTTGTTTTCCTTCTTCTTCTTCTTCTTGTTGTTGTTCTGCATCTTCTTCATCATCGTCAACTTCTTCTTCTTCTTCTTCTTTTCTTCTTCTTTTTCTTCGTCTTCTTCTTTCTCTTCTTCTTCTTCTTCTTCTTCTTCTTCTTCTTGTTCTTCTTTCCCTTGTTTTCTTTCTTCTTCTTCTTCTTCTTCTTCATCTTATTCTTCTTCTTCTTCTTCTTCTTCTTCTACCTCTTGTTCATCATCATCATCATCATCATCTTCTTCTTTTTCTTCTTCTTCTTCCCCTTCTTGTTTTTCTTTTTCTTCTTCTTCTTCTTCTTTTTTTTCTACTATTTCTTTATTTTATTAATCTACCTTTTCTTATTCTTTTTCTTCTTTTTCTTCTTCTTCCACTTCTTTTTATTCTTCTTCTTCTTCTTATTATTATTCTTCATCTTCTTCATCTTCATCTTCCTCTTCTTATTCTTATTTTTCTTCTTCTTCTTCTTTTACTTTTTCTTCCTATTCTTTTTCTATTACTCTTTCTCCTTCTCCTACTCTATTCCTTTCCACTTCTTCTTCTTCTTCTTCTCCTTCTTCTTCTTCTTCTTCTTCTTCTACTTCTTCTTCTTCTAGTACTTGAACTCCTTTTTCTTCTTCTTCTTCTTTTTCTTCTTCTTCTTGCTCTTGTTCTTCTTCATCTTACTCTTCTTATTATTCTCCATCTTTTTCTTCTTCTTTTTCATCTTCTTCATCTCTTTCTTCTTCTTCTTCTTCTTCTTCTTCTTATACTTCTTCTTCTCCTCCTCCTTCTACTTCTTCTTCCTCTTCTTCTTCTTCGTCTTCCTATTCTTCTTCTTCTCTTCTTCCTCTTCTTCCTCTCCTTCTCCTTCTTCTTCTTCTTCTTCTTCTTCTGCTTCTTTTACTTCTTGTTTTTCCACTTGTTCTTCTACTTCATATTTTTCTACCTCATCATTGTCATCGTCTTTTTCGTTTTCTTCTTCTACTTCTTCTACTTCTTCTTCTTCATCTTCATCTTTCTCTTCTTCTTCTTATTCTTCTTTATCTTCTTTATCTTCGTTGTCTTCTTCTTCTTCTTCTTCTTCCTCTTCTTCTTCTTTTTCTTCATCTCTTTTTCTTCTTATATGTCTCCTTTTTCTCTTTCTGCTTCTCCATCTTCTTCCCTAAGTTCTTCTTTTTCTTCTTCTTCTTCTACTTCATCATCTTCTTCTTCTTCTTCTTCCTCTTGTTCATCTTCCTCTTCTTCTTCTTCTTCTTCTTCTTCTCATTGTTGTTCTTCTTCTTCTTTTTCTTCTTCTTGTTCTTGTTCTTCTTCTTCTTCTTCTTCTACTTCTTGTTCCATTTCTTCTTCTTCTTCTTCTTCTTCTTCTTCCTCTTCTTCTCCTTCTTCATTCTCTTCTTTTTCTTCTTCTTCATTCCCTTTTTTTCTTCTTCTTCTTTTCTTTGTTCTTCTTCTTATTCTTCTTCTTCTTCTTTTTCATCTTCTACAACTTCTACTTCTTATGTTTCTTGTCTTCTTCATCCTTTTCTGCTTCTTTATCATCTTCTTCTTCTTCCTCCTCTTCATCTTCTTCTTCCTTTTTTGCTGCTTTTTCATCCTCTTCTTCTTCTTCTTCATCTTCTTCCTCTTTGTCTTCTTCCTCTTCTTCATTTTCTTCTTCTTCTTTTTCTTCTTCTTTTGATCTCTTTCTTCTTCAAGCTCTTTTTCTTATTCGTCTTCTTCTTCTTCTTCTTCTTCTTCATCATTATCATCATCATCTTCTTGTCCTTAATCCTCTTTAGCCTCACCAACTTCTTGTTCTTCTTCTTCTTCTTTTTCTTCTTCTACTTCTTCTTTTTCTTCGTCTTCATCTTCATCTTCGTCCACTTCTTCTTCTTCTTCTTCTTCTTCTTCTACTTCTACTTCTTCTTCTTATTCTACTTCTTCTTCTTCTTCTTCTTCCTTATCTTCTTCTACTTCTTCTTCTTCTTCATCTTCTTCTTCTTGTTCTACTTCTTCTTCTTCTTCAACTTCTTCTTCAGCTTCTTCTTCTTCTTCATCTTCTTCTTTTTCTTCCCCTTCTTCTTCTTCTTCTTCTTCTTCTTCTTCTTCTACAACTACTTCTTATTTTACTTCTTCTTCTTCTTCCCCTTTATCTTCTTCTTTTTATTCTTCTTGTTCTTTTTCTTCTTTTTCTTCTTCTTCATCATCATCTTCATCATCATCTTCCTCTTCTTCTTCTTCTTCTTCTTCTTCATTTTCTTCTTCTGTGCTTTTTATTCTACTTCTTCTTATTCTCTTTTCTCTCTTCTTTTTTCCCTCTCCTTGTTTTCCCCTTTCTTCTTCTTCTTCTTCTTCTTTCGCTTCTTCTTCTTCTTCTTCTACACTTTATTCTGCTACAACTTCTGCTTCTTCTTCTTTGTCTCCTTCCTCTTCTTCTTTCTTTTCTTCTTCTTCTTCTTCTTCATGTCCTTCTTCTTCTTTTTCTTCGTCTTCTTGTCTTCTTCTTCATGATCACCATCATCTTATTCTTCTTCTTCTTCAACTTCTTCTTCTTCTTCATTTTCTTCTCTTCATCATCTTCTTCTTCTTCATCATCTTCCACTTGTTATTCTTCTTCTTCTTCATCATCTTCTTTGTCATCATCTTCTTCTATTTGTTCATCTTCATGTTCTTCTTCATCTTCATCTTCAACTTGCTCTTCTTCTTCCTCTTCTTCTTCTTCTGCTTCTTCTTCTTCTTCTTGCACTTCTTTTACTTCTTCTTTTTATTCTTCTTCTTCTTCCACTTTTTTTCCTTCTTCTTCTACCTCTTCTACTTCTTCTACAACTTCTTTGTCTTCTTCTTCTTCTTCATCTTCTTCTTCCACTTTGTCTTCTTCCTCATTTTCTTCTTTTTCTTCTTCCTCTTCTTTTTTTTTCTACTTCTTCTTCCTCTCCTTTTTTCTTGGTCTACGTTTCCATCTTCATCTTCTTTATCTTCTTCTTCTTGTTCTTCATCTTCTTCATCATCACCAACTTCTTCTTCTTTTCTTCTTCCTCGTCTTCTTCATCATTATCATCTTCTTCTTCTACTTCTTCATCTTCTTCTTCTTCTTCTTCTTCTTCTACTTCTTTATCTTCATCTCCTTCTTCTTCTACTTCTTCACTTTATTCTTCTTCTTCTTCTTCTTCTTCTTCTTCTTCTTCTTCTTCTTGTTCTTCTACTTCATCTTCTTGTTCTTCTACTTCTTTTTCTTATTCTTCTACTTCTTCTTCTCCTTCTACTTGTCCTTCTTCTTCTTTTTCTCCTTTTCCTTCTCCGTCTTCTTCCCTTTCTTCTTTATTTTGCCTTTTATGTCTTCTTCTTCTTCCTTTTCTTCCTTTTTCTCTTATTTCTCTTCTTCCTCTTCTTCCTCTTCCTCCTCCTCTTCTTCATCTTCTTCAACTTCTTCTTCTTCTTCTTTTTGTTCTTGTTCTTCTTCTTCTTCTACTTCTTCATCTTCTTTTTCATCTTCTTCTTCTTCTTCTTCTTCTGCTTCTTCTTCTCCTTTTTCTGCTTCTTCTTCTTCTTCTATTCTTATTCTTCATCATCTTCTTCTTCTTCTTCTTCAACTGCATCTTTTTCTTCTTCTTCTTCTTCTTCTTATTCTTCTTCTTCTTCATCTTCCTTTTCTTTTTCTTGTTGTTGTTCTTCTTCTTCTTCTTCTTGTTTTTCCTAATCATCTTCTTTTTCTTTAACTTCTAAATCCCTTTCTACTTCTCCTTATATTTCTCTTTCTTCTTCTTCTTCTTCTTCATCAACTTCTCCACTTCTACTACTACTACTACTTCTTCTTCTTCTTCTATTACTTCTTCTTCTTCTTCTCCTTCTTCCTCCTCTTCTTCTCCTCCTATAACATTTTCATCTAATTTTACTTCTTCTTCATCTTCTTCCCCCTCCCCCTCCTTTTCTTCTAATTCTTCTTCTTCTTATTTTTCTTTCTTCTTCTTCTTCTTCTTCTTCTTCTTCTTCTTCTACTACTACTACTACTACTACTACAACTACTTCTTCTTCTTCTTCATATTCTTCTTTTTCTTCTTCTTCTACTTCTTCTTTTTCTTCATCTTGTTTTTCTTCACTTCATTTTCTTCTATTTCTCCTACTCTTTCTTCTTCATTTTCTTTTTCTTCTTCTTCTTTTTGGTCTTCTTCTTTTCTTCTTCATCTTCCTCTTCTTCTTCATGTTCTCCATTTTTTTCTTCTTCTTGCACTACGTCTTCTTCCTCTACTTCTTCTTTTT
>JAIUJO010002108.1:147500-150000 GCA_023846275.1 Vanilla planifolia | reverse complement strand
TCTTCTTCTTCTTCTTCTACTTGTTCTTCTTCTTCTTTTACTTGTTCTTCTTCTTCTTCTTTTTCCCTTTCTTCTTCCACTACAAATTCTTCTTCTTCTTCTTCTTCTTTTTCCTCTTCTACTTCTTCTTCTTCTTCTTCTTCTTCGACTTCTTCTTCTTCTCATTCTTCTTCCTTTTCTTCTTCTTCTTCTTCTTCTTCTCCATCATCTTCTTATTCTTTTTTTCCTCTTCTTCTTCTTCTTCTTTTTCTTCTTTTTCTTCTTCACCTTCTTCTTCTTCATCATCTTTTTATTCTTCGTCATCTTCATCATTACCAAATTAATCTTCATTTCTTTTTTGTCTTCTCTTCATCGTCTTCATCTTCGACAACTTCTTCTTCTTCTTCTCCTTCTTCTTCTCCTTCATCATCTTCTTCTTCTTCCTCTTCTTCTTCTACTTCTTCTTCATCTTCTTCCTCTTCTTCTTCTTCTTCTTCTTCTTCTTCAACTTCTCCTTTTTCTTCTTATTCTTATTCTTCTTCTTCATCTCTATCATCTTCTTCTACTTGTCTTCATCTTGTTTTTCTTCTTCTTCTTTTTCTTCTTCTACTTCTTCTTCTTCTTCTGCTACTTCTTCTACTTCTTCATCATCTTCTTTTTCTTCATCTTCTTTATCACTACCAACTTCTTCTTCTTCTAAGTTTTCTTCATCTTTTTCATCTTCACCACGTTATTCTTCTACATTCTTCTTCTTTTTCTTCTTCTTCTACTACTTCTTCTTCTACTACAACTTCTTCTTCCACTTTTTCTTCATCTTCTTTTGCATCTTCATCATCATCTTCTTCTTCTTTTTCCTTTTCTTCTTCTTCTTCTTCTTGTTCTTCTTCTTCAACTTCAACTTCCCCTTCTTCTTCATATTCTTTTTTTTCTTCCTCCTCTTCTTCTTGTTCAACCTCTTGTTCTTGTTCTTGTTCTTCTTCTTCCTCTTCCTCATCTCCATCTTCTTCTCGTACTTTTCTTCTTGTTATTTTTCTTCTTCTTCTTCTTCTTCTTCTTCTTCTACTTCTTCTTCTTCTCCTTCATCTTCTTCAACATCTTCTTGTTCTTAATCTTCTTCATCATTACCAGCATCTTCTTCTTCTTCTACATTTCCTTCATCTTCTTCTTCATCTTCATCAACTTATTCTTCTACTTCGTCTTCTTCTTTTTCTTCTATTACTAGTTTTTCTTCTACTACAACTTCTACTTTTTCTTCATCTTCTTCTGCATCCTCATCATCTTCTTCTTCTACTTCTTCTTCTTCTTCTACTACTACTACTACTTCTGCTTCTACTACCACTACTTCTTCTCTATTTTCCTCTTCTTCATCTTTTCCTTCTTCTTCGTCATCATCTTCTTCTTCTGATTTTTCTTCTTCTTCTTCTTCTACTACTTCTACTACTTCTTCTTCTTCTTATTCTTCTTATTCTTCTTCTTCTTCTTATTCTTCTTTTTCTTCTTCTTCTTCTTCTTCTTCTTCTTCCCCTTCTTCATCTTCTTCTTGTTCATCTTCTTCTTCTTCTCCTTCTTCTTCTTCTTCTTCTTCATCATCAACATTTCCCTCTTCTTCTTCTTTTTTTCTTCTTCTTCTTCTTTTTCCTCTTCTTCTTCTTCTTCTCCTTCTTCTTCTTCTTCTTCTTCTCCTTCTTCTTAATCTTCTACTTCTTCTTCTTTTTCTTTTTCCTCTTCTTCTTCTACCTCTTCTCTTCTTCTTCTTCTTCGACGTCTTCTTCTTCTCATTCTTCTTCCTTTTTTTCTTCTTCTTCTTTTTCTTCTCCATCATCTTCTTATTCTTTTTTTCCTCTTCCTCTTCTTCTTCTTTTTCTTCTTCACCTTCTTCTTCTTCATCATCTTTCTATTCTTCGTCATCTTCATCATTACGAAATTATTCTTCATTTCTTTTTTGTCTTCTCTTCATCATCTTTATCTTCGACAACTTCTTCTTCTTCTTCTCCTACTTCTTCTCCTTCATCATCTTCTTCTTCTTCTTAGTTTTCTTCTTCTTCTTCTTCTTCTTTTGCAACTTCTTCTTCTTCATCTTATTCTTATTCTTCTTCTTCCTCTTCTTCTTCTTCTTCTTCTTCTTCTTATTCATCTCTATCATCTTCTTCCACTTGTCTTCATCTTGTTTTTCTTCTTCTTCTTTTTCATCTTCTACTTCTTCTTCTTCTTCTTCTTCTTCTACTTCTTCTTCATCATCTTTTTTTTCTTCATCTTCTTTATCACTACCAACTTCTTCTTCTAAGTTTTCTTCATCTTCTTCTTCATCTTCACCACGTTATTCTTCTACATTCTTCTTCTTTTTCTTCTTCTACTACTTCTTCTACAACTTCTTCCACTTTTTCTTCATCTTCTTCTGCATCTTCATCATCATCTTCTTCTTTTTTTTCTTCTTCTTCTTCTTCTTCTTCAACTTCAACTTCTTCTTCTTCTTCATATTCTTCTTTTTCTTCCTCCTCTTCTTCTTGTTCAACCTCTTGTT
>JAIUJO010002108.1:32500-140000 GCA_023846275.1 Vanilla planifolia | reverse complement strand
TTCTTCATTTTCTTCTTCTTCTTCTACTTGTTCTTCTCCTCCCCGTTCTTCTTCTTCTCCTTCCTCTTCTCCTTATTCTTCTTCTTCTTCTTCTTCTTCTTCTCCTACTTCAACTTCTTCTTCTTCTTCTTTTTCTTGTTGTTCTTCTTATTCTTCTACTTCTACTTCATCTTCATCTTCATGTTCTTCTTCTTCTTCTTTTTTTCCTTCATCTTCATCTCTCCTTGCTTCTTCACATTAATATTAAAACTTATATGACTAAACTTCATGTAATGTAATAATTTTAAATAAAAAGCATTATAAAAGTCACATGAAAAGATATCTAGATTTTTGAAGTAGTACATAACAATTGAATTGGAAATATAAAAATAATTACCTTATTTGACACATATCATCCAAGAATGTCCAAAAAGACCTTTATTTCATCTTAATTAGACCTTGTTAAAAATTTGTATGAATTACAAAAATAGATAAGCATAAATAATGATCAATTATTATTTTAGTAAATATATATTAAAGTTGATGTCAGATGAAATGAATTATTATAACAAAATCAAATCAAAGATAAGGGTTACAAAAGAGAAGATGATTAGAAATGAGATAAATTATAGAGAAAGCTTGTATTCAATGATACTAAGAAAATCAAATACAATAACCTTGAAAATAAAATCTAATATGAATTAAAAATTCTTTAAAAACTTCCCAAAAAATATAAATAAATAATTTATAAAAATATAAAAAATTAATACTTAATTGGACAAAAATCATTGAAATGGGTCCAATAATAAATGTTTCATCTCGATCAAATATCGTTCAAAATTACTATGAATTATAAAGAAAATATTCATAAATATTTTTTTAATATTTTGTAGATATATATAAAAGTTGAGATTAGATAAATTAAGAAAATGGAATAAAAAAATAAAAAAATAAAATGGTGACTTTAGAGTAGATGTAGAGTTACTTAGTAATATACCAATTTCAAAGAAAAATATTTGAAGAAATAGGATAAATTTTTCAAGATAGCTGCATTCTATGATCAAAAGGAGGTCAAGATACGATCCTTGATCATGAAATTTAGAATGAATCAAAAATGTCTCATAAAACTTTCATAATGGCTATATTATTTTTAAAATTATATAAATGAATATATAAATTTATAGAGGTTATAGGGAGGGGTCCATCGACATTTTTTTCATCTTGAACAGACCATGATTTTGTTTACTATAAATTACTAAGCTAAATAGGCTTAAAAAGTAATAAATTGTTATTCTAAAATTAATTAAATATTCATTAAAGATGAAATGAGATAAATTAAAGCATCATAATATAACCAAGGAAGAGTGATGCAAAGGTCACATAGAGTTTCATAGTAATAATACCAAATCATTGTAAAAAGTTTAAAGAAATGAGATAAGCATTATAGGAAAGTTTTATTCAAAGGCACTAAAGACATCAAGTGTATCGTTCTTTGGCATACTTTGCATTTGAAACTTTCTAATATCAAAATTAAGATTTTGAGGAATGAATTTAAAAATTTCATAAAATGCTAAAAAACACTAGAAATTTCTTTGGATAGTTAAATTTGATATTTTACATTAGAATGCTGAATTCTTGGATACTAAGAGGATCATGCATAATATTCTAAATCATCAAATCTTGTACAAATAAAAATATCTCATACAATATTAAAAAAATAAAAAATAAAATTAATTAATATTAAATTAGAAAAGTTCATCAGGATGAGCATATATAAAATGTTTTTTAGTCGATGAATTCTTGATTAGAATTATTGCAAATTACTAATTAAATAAGCATAAATAAGAAAAACATATTAAAATATTATTAAACATATATAATTTACTTTTGAAATGGTATGAATTGAAGCAATTTAATATGTCTAAATTAAAAAAAATTAAAAGTTACTCAACAAAAGATTTGGAGTTACATAGTAATATAACAAAAAAAGAGCAAAATATTTTAAAAAATGTCAAACGTTTTAGAAAGAAAGATTTAAAAATATCAAGAAGATGGGGTATAACACCGTAATCATCAAATCCAAAATGAATCAAAATTTCTTATAAAGTTTGCCAAAATAATAGAAATGTTTTTTTAAAAAAATGAAAAAATGAAAATTTAATTATTGTGGCTTATCAAAAAGAGTACAACAAATGATGTTCGATCTCCTTTAGATAACATTTTTAATCACTATAAATTACAAAATTATTTTGACAAATAAGAATGAACACTAATAAATTATTACTTTAATATTAAGTAAATTTAAAATAAAGTTGAATTGGGATTAATTTACTAATGAAAGATAACCAAGTCAAAGTGATGAAAAAACACAGAAAAGAAGAGAATTAGATTTTTGTAATGAAATAATAAAATCAAAGAAAAATTTTTGATTAATGATATCAAGCGCACAAAAAAGTTTCAATCGAATATACTACAAGGATCGATCTTGACAACTATGATCATCAAATCATGTATGAATTGAAATATTTCATCATGTAAGTCAAACCATAGAAAGTAAATTACCTAATAAGATAAAACTAAATATTTAATTATGTAGAGTTCTTTGAGATGATTTGTTAATCTTTGTTTCATCTCCATTGGGCATTGTTTGAAATTTCTATTAATTATGGAATAAATAACCGAAGTAATGTAAAAATTAATATTCTAATATTATGTAAATAAATATTAAAGAAAAATTTAATAAATTAATGAAATATAGTCTTTCAAAATCTAAGAAATACAAGGTCACAATAAAGTGGATTTCAATTTACATTATAATATGACAAAGTAATAGTGAAAAATATTAACTATGATGTAAATTACATAAAAAAGAGTTTCATTCCTACATAAAAAAGAGATGTTGAATAGCATCATAGCTAATCAAAGTAGGCATGACTGAGGTGAATCCAACTATTTTGGTTTCACGTTGCTTGTGCCTAATTCCAAATTTCTATGAATTATCACTGTAATAAGCTTAAAAATAAGAAATTAACTTTTTAACTCTAAGAATGCAATTATTAAAGTTGAAATAAGATAACTTGAGGAATAGTAATACAACCAAGGTCACACTCGAGCACAACTAGAGTTAAATTGTGATAATAACAAATTAAAGAGAAAAAAAATGAAAATTTAGGATTAGTTATGCAGGAAAGATGCATTCCAAGGTACTATGAAGATCAAGTATAACATTCTTGATCATCAAATATGGTAAAAATAAAAATGACTAAAAAATCATGACAAAACCAAAGAAAATTATATATATATATATATATATATATATATATATATATATATATATATATATATATATATATAAGAAAAATGAGGATCATGATTGATAGAGCCCACCGACGTAACTCAATTGATGCTTGCTTCATCTCGATCAAATCTGATTTGACATTAGTATCAAAAATCAAAGTAAATATGCATAACTAATAATAAATTATTATTCTATTATTATGTAACTATATATTAAAGTTCAAATAAAAAAATTTAATCAAAATAATATGAGCAAATCAAAGAAATATTAATGCCACAAAAGAAGAGAATTAGATTTTTCATATTTATATAATAAAATCAAAGAAAATTTTTATTAAAATTAACGTAAATTATATATGAAACTTGCATTCCAAGAAATTAAGGAGATCTAACATAACATCTACAATTTTTAAAATAGGTACAAATACAAAACTTTTGTAAAGAGTGCCATAACCTAAGAAAGTAAAACTTTTAAAAATAATAAAATGTGTGTCTAGCTAGACAGAGGTCACCTACATGGGTTTAATGATATTTCTTTCATCTTGGTTGAACCTTATTTGTAATTATAATAAATTACAAAATAATGCAAAGAAAATATGCATAAGTAAATTTTTAATATTTAGTTAATATAATTTAAAGCTAAAAATTAGTTAAATTGAAAATATGTTATATAATGATATAAAAGAAATGTAATGGTGAGTTTAGAGAAGATTTTTTTATTAATTAGTAATATATAAATTTCAAAGATTGATATTAAAAGAAATAAGAAAAAGTTTATGAGAAAGTTGTATTCCAAGATTTAAAGGACATAAAGCATGCCATCTTTGATGATGAAATAACAAGTGAGACAAAATGTCTCATAAAAGTTCTCAATTCATAAAAAAAGTTTTTAAAATATAAAAATTAATACATAATTTGACAGTGTTTACTAAGATAACTCTAATGATATTTGTTCAATCTCAAATAGCCCTCATATAGAGTAACGACTAATTTGGAAAGTAGATATGCATTAAATAATAATTATTGACATAAAAGTAGGTAAATATTTATTAAAGAAGAAATATGATAAATTTAAATATCATAATATAACCAAGCAAAAGCAATGCAAAGGTCTCATATGAAGAGAATTTTAGTTGTCTAGTCATAATACAAATCAATGCAAAAACCTTGAAGAAATGAGATACGTTTTTTTGGAAAAGTATAACAATGATGATTTACTAGTAATATAACTATATAATAACACAAGATGATTAACTAGATTAACATAGCTTACTAAGACAAGTATAATGATGTTTGCATTGAGGCACATTTTGTAGTACCACAAATCAACTAAGTAAATACAAATAAATAATAATAAATTATTTATGTAAAATTTATTAAATAAATATTAAATCTTAAATAAGATAAACTTAAGTAATTTGATATATCCAAATCTACTAAATTTAAAAGCCATAAAAGAGGAGAACTAGTTTTTCATATTAATATAACAAAATGAAAGCAAACATTTTAAAACACGAAATAAATTGTGTGAAAAAACTTCATTCCAAGATAATAAGAGTTTGAGTATAATATTCTCATTTATAAATTCATGTATTAATTGAAAGTCCTTGTGAAGAGTGTAGTAACCTTTGAAAGTAAAATATTTTAAAATAATAAAATGAATATGTAGTTGGATAGAGCTCACCAAGCCATGCTCAATGACATTTTTATCATCTCATTTGGACTCCATTAAGAATAATTAGGAATTACCAATATAAGGACAATTAAAAATAACTTTTTTTAATAAGAAGTAAATATATATTAATGTTGAAAGAAACAAATTGATTAAATGTTATATAACCAAATTTAGGTCTTATAGTGGAGACATAAGAGAAGATTTAGAGTTATATTGTAAATAACAAAATCTAACAAAAATATTTAAGGAATGACATTAATTTCATGGAAAATTTGCATTTCAAAATAATAAGGAGAACAAGTGTAAAATCATTATTCATTAAGTCAAGTTGAGATCAAATTTTTTTGAAAAGCATTGCAAAATCTAGGAAATTAAAAAATTAAAATATAAATAAATTAATATAATTTTTTCTGGGATGTTGCGATGAGCTCAAGAACATCTATTTTGTCATGATTAGATCTATTAAAGATTTATTATGAATTTCAAAGGTAAACAAGCCTAAGTTGTAATAACTTTTTTTTAATATTAAGTAAACAGATACTAAAACTTTAATGATATAACTGGAAGCAATATGATATAACCAAATGAAAAGTAATATAAAAGTCACACCAGTAGAGATTCAGATCTTTGAAGTAATATATTCAAATTAAAATGAAAATATAAAAATGAATACTTAATTGGATACACCTCACCCAAGAAAATCCAACAATCTTTGTGTCATGTCAATTACACCTGATTAAGAATTCTATGAATTTCCAATAAAAATAGGCAAAACTGATAAGAAATTATGATTTCAATATTAAGTAAATATAAATTAAACCTGATATGAGATAAATTTAAGTATTGTATGATAACGAAATCAAAGAAAAGGTTCATAAAACAAAATATATAGAGTTACATAGTAATATAAACAAATCAATGAAAAAGATATGAAATATGATAAATTATATAAAAAGCCTTTCAATATACTAAGAAACTCAAATGCAATAACGTTGATGGACAAATAAGGTATAGATCAGGATTTCTTTAAAACGTAAATGAGTTAACTTGAAGAAATGTAATATAACAGAATAAAATATAATATAAAAGTCACATGATTAGATATTTAAATTTTTTAAGTACTATATCAAACTTAAAGTGGAAATATAAAAATGAATATCTAATTGGATATATTTCACCAAATCATGCCCAATGGTCTTTGTTTCTTCTCAATTAGATCTTGTTAAGAATTTCTACGAATTTCAAAAATAAATAAGAATAAAAGATACTAAATTACTATTTTAATATTAAGTAAGTATATATTAAAGTTGATGTGATATAAGAATAAGTATTATGACATAATGAAATAAAAAATGGGTAACATAGGAGAACTTGATCAGAAACAAGACAAATTGTAGAGAAAAATTACATTCAATGGCACTAAGAAACTAAAATGCAATAGCCTTGACTATAAACTATGGTATGAAATAAATCTTCTTGAGAAATGTTCCTAAATAAATAAAAAAAAAATTTTAAAAATATAAAAATAGTGGCTTAATTTGACAAAAATCATCGAAATGGGTAAAATAATATTTGTTTCTTCTCGATCAGACATCGTTCAAAATTATTACAAATTAAAAAAATATGCATAAATAACCTCTTTAAAATTTAGTAGACATATATTAAAGTTTAAATTTCATAAACTAAGCAAATGTAATATAAAAAAATAGAAGAAATGCAGTGGTGACTTTAGAGGAGATTTAGAGTTACTTAGTAATATAATAATTTCAAAGAAAAACAATAGAAGAAACGGGATAAATTTTTCATATAGTTGCATTCTAAGAAAAAAAGGTGAAGCATACAGTCTTTGATCATGAAATTTAGAATGAGTCAAAATGTCTCAAAAAAGTTTTTTAATAGCTAGAAGTTTTTTAAAAAATATAAAAATGCATATGTAAATGGATAGAGTTTATTGTGATGGGTCCATCTACAATTGCATCATCTTAATCTGACCACGATTTCAATTACTACTAACTACAATGGTGAAAAGGTTAAAAATAAATAAATTATTATTTTAAATTTAAGTAAATATATATTAACGATGAAACATGATAAATTAAAGCATCATAATATAACCAACTAAAAGTGATGCAATGGTCACACGAGAGGAGAATTAAAGTTTCATAGTAATAATACCAAATCAATGTAACAAATTTGACAAGTTTTATAGTAAGGTTTTATTCCAGGACACTAAAGACCTCAAGTGTAACATTCATGAGAATACTTTGCGTTGGAAACTATCGTATATTAAAAATCAAGATTTTTATTCATGAATCAAAATATTTTGTAAAATATTTAAAATATATAGAATTAAAATATTATTTTGAATAATTAAAGTTGAAATTCTATATTAAAAAGTTAAATTTCTTTGTTCTATGGAGATCATGCATAACATCCTAAATCATCAAGTCTTATTTGAATACATATATCTTATATAACATTTAGAAATAACAAAAATGAATTATTTAAAAATATATAAATTAAATATTTAATTAGATAGAGCACACCAAGATAAGTCTACCAAAAAGTTTTTTGGTCAATCAGTTCTTGTTTAGAATTATTACAAATTATTGTTTAAATAAACTATAATAATAAGAAATTATAAAATTTTTTTATAAAATATATGTTTAAACCAAAATGGTATAAATTATGGCAATTTAATATGTCTAAATTAAACAAATTTAACAGTTACTTGACAAAATTTTAAGAGTTACATAGTAATATATCAAAACTAGATGAAGGTATTTGAAAAAATGACAAAGTGTGCTAGAAAGAAACATTCAAATATATTAAGAAGATGTGGTGTAACACCCCTAAACATCATATCCATTAAGAATTAGAATATCTTATAATTTGTGCCAAAAAAATTAGAAATGTTTTGACAAAAAATTAAAAAATGAATATTTAATTGATGGGGCTTACCAAGACGAGCACAATGAATGATAATCCATCTCTTCTAAAAAAACATTTTGAATTACTTTGAATTACAAAATTAAACAAAAAATAAATACAACAAATTATTATTTTATTATTAAGTAATTTTATAATGGAATTGAATTAAGATAAATTGAGCAATGAAAGATAACAAAATCAACGTGATGAAACATGCACAAAAGAGGAGAACTAGATTTTTGTAGTAATGTAATAAAATCAATATAAAAATTTGACATAATGATATAAAGTGTGTGAAAATGGTTCATTCGAACATAATAAGAAGAATCAATATTAAAAATTGTCAAATCTTGTATGAATTGAAATGTTTAATAATGTAAGTCAAATCATAGAAAATAAATAACATAATAAAATAAAGCTAGATATTTAATTGTATAGAGTTCATTGAGATGATTTATTAATTTTTTTTCATCTCCATTGAACATAGTTTTAAATTTCTATGAATTTTGAAATAATTAATCATAGATATTTAAAAACTAATATTCTAATATTTTGTAAAAAATATTAGAGAAACAATTTGATAAATTTATGCAACATAATCTATCCAAGTCAAAGCAATACAAGGTCACAATAAAATGGATTTCAATTAACTTTATAATATGACAAAATAAAAGTGAGCAATGTTAACTAATGATAAAAATTGTATAAAAAAGTGTTTCATTACAAGCTAATAAGAGATCAAGATTAACATCATTGATCATTAAATTTAGTATGAATCGAAATATCTCATAAGTTGTTCAAAAACTCTATAAAATAAAATATCTAAAATTATAAAACTAAACATTTTATTAGATATAACTCACTGTAGCAAGTCCAACGATGTTGGATTCACCTTGCGTGTACCTCATTAAAAATTTCTATGAATTAACTTAGTAAATAAGCTTAAAATAAAAAAATAAAGTTTAAACTTTAGGAACATATTTTTCAAAGTTGAAATGAGATAATTTGAGACATTGTAATACAACTAAGGACACAATAGAGGATAGTCAGATTTAAAATGCTATAATAACAAATCAAAGTGAAAACATTAAAAAAATGAGATTAGTTGCACAAGAAAGTTGCATTCCAAAGCATCAATGACATCATGTGTAGAAATCTTGATCATCAAATATGGTACGAATCAAAATGTGTCAAAAAACATGACAAAACCTAAGAAAATTAAATATATATAATAAAAAAAATAGAATCTTGTTTCATTGAGCTCACCAAGGAATGTCGATTATTGTTTGCTTCATTTCGATCAAACCTCATTTGAAATAATTATAAAATATAAAAGCAAATAAGCATAATAAAAAATAAATTATTATTCTTATATTAAGAAGCTATATATTAAAGTTGAAATAATATAAATTTAATCTATGTAATATAATAAAATAAAATAAATATAAATGTCATAAAAGAGGGGAATTCGATTTTTATATTAATATAACAAAATAAAAAAAAATGTTTTTGAACATAACATAAATTATATATGGATGTTGCATTACAAGAAATTAAGGAGATGAAATATAACATTTTCAATTTTTAAATAAGGTATAAATAGAAAAGTTCTCTAAAAAGTGTCATAACCTAAGAAAGTAAAATATTCCAAAATATTAAAAGGAGTGCCTAAATAGATAAAGCTCACTTAGAAGTGTCCAGTGACTTTTCTTTCATCTCAATTGAACCAAATTAAGAATTAGAATGCATTAAAAATAAAATATGCATAAATAACATTTTTAATGTTTTGTAAGTATATTTTGGAGTTGAAATAAGTTCAATGGAAAAAATGTAATATTACAAAATAAAAAAACGTAATGGTGATTTTAGAGAATATTTTGAGTTACTAGGTAACATAACCATCTCGAAAAAAACATTAGAAGAAATAAAAAAAATTTATACGTTTCATTCCAAGATTTAAAGGAGATAAAGCGTAACACCCTTGATCATGAAATTTTGAATGAGCCAAAATTTCATGTAAAAAATTATCAATTCATTTTAAAAAAGTTTTAAAACATATAAAAATTGATATGTAATTGCATAAAGCTCTTTAAGGTGAGTCCAATGACATTTGTTCCATCTCAATTAGACCTCATTTGAAGTTATAGCTAATTTTTGAAAGTAGATATGCATAAAAATAAAAAAATTGTTGTTATAAAATTAGGTAAATATATATTAAACATGAAATTAGATAAATTGAAGTATTATAACATAACCAACAAAATCAATGGAAAGGTCGAATGAGAAGAGAATTTGAGTTTCATATTCATAAAACAAATCATTGCAAAAGCCTCAAGGGAGATAATTTTTATGGGAATGTTTTATTCCAAGGTGCTAAGGAGGTCATGGGTAGCATTCTTTATCATAAAAAAAGATACAAATAAATATATTTTAAAAATCATAACAAAACAAATAGTTATATTAATATATAATAATACAAAATGGTTAACTTGTCTGGCATAGCTTATTGGGACAATTATAATGACGTTTGTTTCATCACATTTGAAGTCATTTTGTAGTTCTAATGATAACAAAGTAAATAAAAATAAATTATTTATTTATTATTGTGTAAACATATATCAAAGATTAAATAAGATAAATTTAAGTAATTTAACATAACCAAATCTACGACATATAAACGTCATACAAGAGGAGAATTAGTTTTTTGTAAAAATATAACGATCAAAATGTAAAAAAAAATTATAACATGAAATTGTATGAAAAAGCTTCATTCCAAGATAATAAGAAGTTTGACTATAATATTCTCAATAACCAATTCAAGTATTAATTGAAATGCCTCTTGGAGAGTGCTACATCCCTTGAAAATAAAATATTTTAAAATAACAAAATGAATATCTAGTTGGATAGATCTCTCCAAACTAAGTTCAATGACTTTTTTATTATCTCATTTAAACTTCATTAAGAATAACTAAGAATTACCAACATAAGCACAATTAAGAATAACTTATTATTTTTATAAGAAGTAAATATATATATATCAATGTTAAAAGAAACAAATTGATTGAATGTTATGTAACCAAATTGAGGTATATAGTGGAGACACAAGATAAGATTTAAAGTTATATTATAATGTAATAAAATATATAAAAAAAATTAAAGAATAAGACTAATTTCTTGGAAAAGTTGCATTAAAAAATACTTTAGAGATTGAGTGTAAAAACATCATTCATCAAATCAAATAAAACAAATTATTTTAAAAAGCAAGTCAATATCTTAAAAATTAAAAAGTAATAAAAAAGTTGCATGATAGGATATTGAGACTTTTGAAGTTTTAAATCCAAATTAATGTGGAAATATCAAAATGAATACTTAACTTGATACATATCATCAACTCAAGTCCAACGATCTTTGTTTCAACCAAATTACATGTTGTCAAGTATTTCTAATAATAATAAAAAAATAAACAATAAATAATAATCAACAATTATTCTAATATTTAACAAATATATATTAAACTTGATGTGGGATAAAATTAAATAATATAACACAATGAATATATAAATTGATAGAGCTTATCGAGATGGATGTGTTGACATTTATTTCATCTTGATCAGACCATGTTTCAATTTAATACCAATCACAATGTTAAATAGGATTAAAAATAAATAAATTGTTATTTTAAAATTAAGTAAATATATTTTAAAAATGAAATGAGATAAATTGAAGCATCATAATATAACAAACTAAAAGTGATGCAAAGTTCACATTGATGAAGAATTAGAGATTCATGGTAATACTACCAAATCAATGTAAAACATTTAAAGAAATGAAATTAGTTTTATAGTAAAACTTTATTTAAAGCACTAAAGACATCAACATGAACATTCTTGAGAATACTTTGTGTTGGAAACTTTTTAATATCTAAATCTAGATTTTTAGGTATAAATCAAAATATTTCATAAAATGTTTTAAAACTCTAGAAATAAAATATGACTTTGGATAATTAAAGTTGAAATTCTATATTAGAAAGTTGAATTCCTAGATGCTAAAGAGATCAAGCATAATTTCCTAAATAATCAAATCTTGTACAAATAAAAATATCTCAAATAACATTCAAAAATAACAAAAAAATTATTTTAAATATAATAAATTAATATTCAATTAGATAGAGCTCGTCAAGACATTCCATCAAAAACCTTTTTTGGTTGATCAGTTCTTGTCTAGAATTTTTGTAAATTAACAATTTAAATATGAGTTAATAATAAAAAATTATTAAAATATTACTAAGCAAATATATGTTATAATTGAAATGGAATAAATTGAAAAAAATTTATAATTCTACATTTAAAAATTTAAAAGACACTTGGCAAAAGAAGAAGAGTTATGTCATGATATGACAAAAACAGAGAAAGATATTTGAAAAGATCACATAAATTGTTGTATAAATAAACATTTGAATATGTTAAGTAGATGTCATGTAATACCCCTGATCATCAAATCTATAATGAAATAGAATATCTATGAAGGTGTGCAAAAAGATTAGAATTTTTTTAAAAAAATAAGAAAATAAATATTTAATTTATGGAGCTTATTAAGATGACTATAATGAAAGATGTTCCATCTCATTGAGATAATATTTTGAATCACTAGTAATTACAAAATTAATCAAGAACTAACAGTAATAGAAAAATCTAATAAATGAAAAAAGTCACAAAATAGAAAAATTAGATTTTTGCAGTAAAATAATAAAATCAAAGCAAAATTTAGAGTAAATGACATAAAGTGCAAAAAAAATGCTAATTCGAATATACTAGAAGGATCAATATTAAGAACCATGATAATCAAATCATGTATGAATTAAAATATTTCATAGTTTAAGCAAAACCATAGAAAATAAAATACTTCATAAAATAAAATATTTAATTATATAAAGTTCTTTGAGATGATTTATAAATGTTAGTTTAATCTCCATTTGATGTTGTTTAGAATTTCTACTAATTATGAAATAAATTGCCATACATATTTAAATATTAATGTTCTAAAATTTTGTAAATAAATATTAAATAAACAATTTGACAAATTGATGTTGTATAATCTTCCCAAATCAAAGCAAAACAAGGTCACAATAAAGTGGATTTTAATTTACATTACAATATGACAAAATAGTAGTGAAAAATATTACCTAATGATATAAATAATATAAATAATGTTTCATTTCAAGTTAATATAGAGATAGAGAATAACATCCACAATCATTAAATTAGGTATAAATCAAAAAATCACATAAGTTGTTTAAAAACTTCATAAAATAAAATATTTAAAAATATAAAAATAAATGCCAGAGGAGTCCAATGAAGTTGGATTTGCCTTACTTTTACCTCATTAAAAATTTATGATTTAACAAAATAATTAAGCATAAAATAAAAATTAAATGTTAAAATTTAAGAACTCATAGATTAGAGCTAAAATGAGATGATTTGGGGCATTGTAATACAATGAAGGACACACTAGAGAATAGTTAGAGTAAATTTATAATAATAACAAATTAAAAAAAATTTGAAAAAACAAGATGTGTTGTAAGAGAAAGTTGCATTCAAAGGTTAGGAGATCAAGTATACTATTCTTGATCCTGAAATATGGTATGACTTGAAATGTTTCAATAAGAATTGCAAAACTCAAGAAAATTATATATATATATATATATATATATATATATATATATATAATGAGGATCTTATTTGATAAAGTGAACCAACACAAGTCTATTAACTTTTGAATCATCTTGATTAGACCTCATTAGAAAATAATATAAAATAAAAAGGTAAATAAGCATAATTAATAATAATTTATTATCTAAATATCAAGTAAATTTATATTAAAATTGAAGTAAAATAAATTTAATAAATCTATTACAAGCTAATCAAAGAAATATAAATGTCACAAAAGAGGAGATTTAGATTTTCATATTAATATAACAAAATAAAAGCAAAAGTTTTTAAAAGATAACATAAATTATATATGAAAGTTGCATTACAAGAAATTAAGAAGATCTTATATAACATTCTAAATTGTTATATAAGGTACCAAAAGAAAAGTTTTCTAAAGAGTGCCATAACATACGAAAGTAAAATATTTTAAAAAAATAAATAGTTTGTCTAGCTAGAGAAATCTCACCTAAATGGTTTCAATGATGTTTGTTTGATCTCAATTGGACCTCACTTAGAATTATGATGAATTACACATAAAATATGAATAAATAAATTTTTAAATATTTAGAAAGTATATTTTAAACCTGAAATAATTTAAATTAAAACAACGTAATATAACTAAACAAAAGAATGTAACAATGAGTTTAGATAAGATTTTTAGTTAGCAATTAACCATTTAAGCTAAAAATAGTGGAAGAAATAAGAACTTTTTTTATGAGAAGTTGTATTCGAAGATTTAAAGGTGATAAAGCATGCCACCTTTGATGATAAAATTATGAATGAGTTAGGATGTCTTGTAAAAAATTCTTAATTCCTAAAAATTTTTTAAAAAAATAGAAAATAAATATATAATAAGATAGAGCTTATTGAGATGAGTCCAATGACATTTTTTCCATCTCAATTAGACCAAGTAAAAGCAATGAAAAGGATTCACAAGAAGAGAATTGAGTTTCATAGTCATAATACAAATCTATTAAGAAACCTTGAGAAAAGGTAATAAATTTTGTGAGAATGTTTTATACCATGGTGCTAAGGGCATAAAGTGTAACATTCTCTATTGTCAGATATGGTATAAATGAAAATATCTCAAAAATCAAAATAAAAACCTATTACTATAAATACATAATACAACAAAATGATTAAGTAGTTTGACAAAGCTAGCTGAGACTAGTATAATGACGTCTGGTTCATCTTGATTGAACCTCATTTTGTAGTACTAAAAAACAACAAAGTATAGAAAAATAAATAATAATAAATTTTTTAAATAATATTAAGTAAATATAAATTAAAGATTAAATAATATAAATTTAAGTAATTTAATATAACCAAATCTAAGAAATTTAAATGTCATAAGAAATGAGAATTAGCTTATCATATTAATTTAACAAAATGAAAGAAAAACCTTACAAAACATGAAGTAGATTGTATGATAAAGCTTCATTACTAGATAATAATGAGGTCGAGTGTAGTATTCTCAATTTTTTAAATTAGGTATTAAATGAAATGCCTTATGAAGAGTGTAGCAACTCTTCAAGTAAAATATTTTAAAATAATAAAATAAACATCTAGTGGTATAGAACTCACCAAGCCAGGTAAACAAGACAAAGTAATAATAAATTTTTATTTTTATCATTAAGTAAATAGATACTAATGCTTGAATGAGATAACTCGAAGCAATGTAATATTACCAAGTAAAAAGTAATATAAATGTCACACAAGTGGCGTTTTGGATCTTCAAAGTAATATATTCAAATTAAATTTTAAACACAAAAATAAATACTTAATTGGATACACCTCATCGAAGGATGTCCAACAATCTTTCTTTCATTTTGATTATACTTCAATAAGAATCTCTTTGAATTACCTCTAAAAATAAGCATAAATACTAAGAAATTATTATTTAAATATTTTAAAAATATATATTAAGGGTAATATGCGATAAATTTAGTTATTTTATTATAATAAAGTTAAAGAAAAGTAATGCCCACATGAGAAAAGATATAGAATTAAATATTAATACAGCCATATCAAAGAAAAAGATTAGAAATGAGATAAATAATTTAAGAAAATTCAATTCCAGTATACTAAGAAACTTAAATGAAATAACCTTGATAGTCAAATGTGGTATGGACTAAAATTTCTTTAAAACTTTCCTAAATAAATAAATTAAAATTTGTAAAGTATAAAAAGTTATTTCTTAATTGGATGGAGTTTATTTAAATGAGTTTGTCTAATGATATTAGTTTCATCCTAATAAGTCACATCATTTAAAATTACTACAAATTACAAAGAAAAGATGTAGAATTTTTTTCAAATTCATTAAATATATATTGATATTGAAGTTAAATAAATTTAAACAATTTAATATAAAGAATTATAAGAAATGTAATAATGACTTTAGACAATATTTAGAGGTACTTATTAAAAGAACCAATTTAAAGAAAATCATTTGAAGAAATTATATAAGGTGATAATGCATTCCTTTCTTGATATTTAAAAATATAGTAGATAAATATTTAAGTAGATAGAGCTCAACAAGTAAAGTCCAGTAACATTTTTTTGATCGATTCTTGCTTAGAATTTTTAGAACTTACGAATATAAATAAGAAAACAAAACAATAAATTACTAAAATATTATTTAGTAATAATATGTTAAATTTAAAATTGGGTAAATTGACATAATGTAATACATCCAATTTAAAAAAAAATTTAAAGTTACCTGATAAAAGATTTAGATTTACATAATATTATAAGAAAAACTAAAAACAATTATGAAGAAATGTCATAAACTACACTAAAATGATTTTAGATCTTATTTGGAATCACAATGAATTAAAAAATTAAATAAGAATAATTAATAGTAAAATATTATTTTAATAATAATAAAAATCATAATAATGTTGAAATGAGATAAATTGAGTTATCAAATAAAAAACATCAAAGTGATGACCATGGTGAGAAAGGAGAAGATTTTGATTTTTGTAGTAAATAGTCAAATAGAAGCTAAAAATTTTAATTAATGACATAAGGTGTACAAAAAAGGTTCATTCTAAGATTCTAAAAGGTTCAATTGTAAAAACCATGATCATCAAATCAAGTGCAAATTGAAATAATTCATAAAGTAAGTCAAACCATAGGAGAAAAATTACTTTATATATATGAAATATATTTTAAGTTATAGAGAGTTCAATATGATGATTTATCAGCATTTGTCTCATCTCCCTCAAACTTTGCTTGGAACTATTATGAATTATAAAATAAATAAGCATAAATATTAAAAATTGGTTTTTTTGGTATTACTTAAATATATATTAAAAAAATTGATAAATTGAATATGAAATTATCTAAATCTAAGCAATACAAACACAAAGGTCATAATAAAGTGGATCTTTATTTATAATTTGTTAAGACTAAAATACTTGAGAAAGTAAAATATTTAAAAGTATAAAATATGATACTTTATTAAAAAGAGAATATTGTGTTGAGTCTAACAATGTTTGATTCATCCTAGAAGAACCTTGTTTGAATTTTGTTTAGTAAAAAATATAAATAAGAACATATAATAAGTTTTTTTATTATTAAGAAAATATAGATTAATGCTGAAATAAGATAAGTTGAACCATTATTATATACTCAAGTTAAAGCAATGTAAAGCACACACATTAAATTTTATGGATAGATAGTAATATAAACAAGTCAAATATAAACATTTGAACAATGGCATAATCTATGTGAAAAACTTTATCTCTAAGGTACTATGGAGATTGAGCGTAATATCATTGATTAACAAATTGGGTAAAACTTAAAATGTCTAATCAAACTTACTACAATCCTAGGAAATAAAATATTTAAAAATTTCAAAATGAATACTTATTTCGACACTACTCTCAAGGTGTGTCGAACAACTATTATTTCATCTAGATTAGAATTCATTGAGATTTTTTATGAATTCCTAAAGTAAATAAGAAAAACTTATGATAAATTATTATTTTAATATTAAGTAAATATATATCAAAGCTAATATAATATTAATTAAAAAAGTAACATAACAAAACTTAAGATATGTTATGGTCACATTAAAGAACGTTTTTAGTTACATATTAATATAACGAAATTAATGAAAAAAATTTTAAATGAGATAAATCGTACATGAAAGTTACACTCAAAGAGACTAAGAAATTTGAACATAAAATCTTTCATCGTCAAGTGAGGTACAAATTGAACCGTCTTTAAAACCAAGCATAGAGAAAGAAAACAAAAGTTTTTAAAATACCAAAAAGATTTTTTAATTTGATTGAGATTGTTGAAACGAGTCCAAAACCTTTGGCTTCATCTAGATTGAACCTTATCCAAAATTACAATAAATTTCAGAGAAAACAATCATAAATAAGGAAACATATTGTTTTAAAAAAATGTGATAAATTGCAAATATGTATTATAATGAATGAAAAGAAATGTGTTTGTTACATTAAAAATGATTTCTACTTTCATAATAATAAAAGATAATAAATAAAAAAATTCAAATTTATGATAAAATTAGGTTGGAGACTTGCATTCCAAGATATGATAGAAATCAAGCATAACATCCTCAATCATCAAATTAGGAACAAATTTATGTCTTATATAATGTGCCTAAGTCTAACGAAAGATTTTTGAAAATATATAACTAAGTATATAATTGGATAGAGGTCATCAAGTCATGTCCAATGACATATTTCATCTTGATGAAACAATAGTTTTAGGTCTTGAAAATAACCTAAAGTAAATAGGCATAAAAAATAACAAATTTTAACATTAATATTAAGAAAATGCATATCAAAGTTGAAAGGACAAAAATTGAAGTATTGTAATATAACCAAATAATAGTGATGAAAAGGTCACATAGGAGAAGATTTAGACTTTCATAATAATACTACCAAATCAAAGAAAATATTTAAAAAAATTGGATAAGTTATATGATAAAGTTGCATTCTATGGTATTAAGGAGATCAACTATGATATAATAATACCATAAAAAATTTCTCAAAAAGAATGATAAAACATTAAAAATTATATATAATAGTGCAAAATGGTTATCAATATTGATTGTGCCTGATGACATTATAAAATGACATTTCTTCATCTCTATCAAACTTCTTTTGGAATTTCTAAAAATTGCCAATGTAAATAACGTTAAGTAGAAATAAATTATTTTTAATATTTGGCAAATATATGCAAATGATATGATAAGATAAATTTACATAATTAAAACTATCCAAATCAAAGAAATATAAGTGTCATAGGAGAAGATAGTTGGATTTTCATATTAATAAAAATTTTATAGTTATGTCGCAATCAATATTACAATCGAGATCAAGTGTAAAATTCTCTTTTATGAAATCTTGTATGAATTGAAATGCCTTGTAAAGAGTATCACAACCCAAGAATAGAAAATATTTAAAAATAACAAAAGAATATGTTATAGAGTAGAGCTTGCGATGATGATTACAGGGACATATGTTTCATCTTGATCGGATATCATTTAGAATTGCTACAAATTATAAAATATATAAGCAATTAATAATAAATTATAATTTTAATGTTAAGTAAACAGATATTAATGTTAGAAAAAAGGGAATTGATGAAATATTATATTACCAAATCAAGCTGATATAATGGTCACAAGAGAGAACATTTCTTGTTAAATAGCAACATAATCAAATCAAGGTGAATCATTTAATCAAATGTGATTAATTATACAAAAAAGTTTATTTCCAAAATGTTAATTAGATCAAGTGTAAAATCATCATTCATAAATTTTGGCACGAATCTAAATGCTCCATAAACTTTAACAAATTTTAAAAATATAAAAATAACTACAAATTTAGAATAAATTTATAACTAGAATGTAGCTTATCAAGATGAGTAGAATGATGTTTGGTTTTTTCAATTGGACTAGTCTATATTTGATAAGATTTATTTAGGAAAATAAGAAAAAAATAATTAAGCATTGTTATTTTAGTTTTAATTAAATAGATTCCCAAACTAAATTGAGATAACTTGAACCAACGTAATACAAAAAAAAATCAAAGGTGATATAAAAGTCTCACAAATTGAGATTTATATTTTAAAAAGTGAGAAAATTCGTTTTTGAATGTTGTGTTCCAAGTCACTTAAGAGATTGAGCAAGACATCTTTGATAATCAAAGCATGTACGAATCAAAATGCCTTGAATACCAAAAGATAATAATAAGAATAAAATATTTTAAAAAATAACAAAGGAATATTTAATTATACATAGCTTGTTAAGACAAGTCTGGCAACTTTTGATTCACTTTGTTTGATCCCCCATTGGAAGTATTGTGATTTATTAAGTTAAATAAGCAAAAATAATAAAAAATTATTATTTTATTATTAACTAAATATATGTTAAAGTTGAGACAAGAATAGTTTGAGTAACAAAAAATAAAAAAATTAAAGATATTTAAATGTTACATAATAAAAGATTTAGCATTATATAGTAATAAAACAAAATCAAAACAAAAAATTTGAGCAATTGAGATAAATTATTCTTAAAACTTGCATTCAATTATTCTTAGAAAATTTATCATAATAATCTTGATTGTGAAATCTAGAAAGAATCAAAATGTCTTGTAAAATTTAACAAAACCCTAAGAAAATAAAATTTTAGAAAGAACTTTTGTGCGAATAAATTAATAGCTTATTGAGACTCCAAATAAGTGCGGTTCCTCTCCTTCAGATCTTGTATGAAATTGTTGTTAACGTACATAAAAATAGTTTTCCATAGTTAGAAATAGTTATTTTAAATTTAAGTAAATTTAAAATAAAGGAAGATTGAGATAAAATGATGCAATGAGATATAATAAAATCAAACCATCAAAAAATCACACTCGAGAACAATTAGGTTGTTATAGTCAACAAACTGAACAAAAAGAAATACAATTTGAATTAATGATATAAATTGTATAGAAAAGTTGGATTTTAAGATACTAACGAGATCAAAAGTAACAGCCTCAATCACCAAATTCGATATGAATTAAAAAAGATCATCAAGGGAGCAAAACAATAGGATGTAAAATATTTTAAAATTATAAAACTTATAATTTAATTGTATAATATTTGTTGGGGCCATTCAATCGATGTTTTCTTCATCTACATTGGTCGTTTTTGAGAATTAATGCAAATTTACAAGAAAATAAGCATAAATATTAAATATCATTTAATCTAGCCTTACATAATTAGATATTAATGGTAAAATTAAACAAATTAAAGCAATGTAATATCTTCAAATCAATGTGAACTGAACGTCACAAGAAAGGGGAATTTTATGTTACGTTGTAACCTAACAAAAAAAGGAAAACCTTTAATTAACGATATAAATTCCACAAAGAATTTACATTCCAAGACAAAAAGGTGATCGAGTAGAAAACAATGCATTCTAAGAGAATAAAAAGGTTGGACTTTGTTCTAAATTACTACAACTTATAAAGAAAATAAACATTTATAAAAAGTATATACAAAAGTTGAAATAAGATAAATTAAAGTAATATAATATACCAAAATAAATGAAATTTAATACACATATAGGAGAAGAGTTTGGGCTTCATAATAAGAAAACAAATTTTAAAAATAAAAAAATAATATAAATTGTACAAGAAATATACATTCCAAGATATTAAGGAGTTTGAGCATAAGATCCTTCAACATGAAATCAAGAACAACAAAAAATGTCTCCAAAGATTTTTTTAAGCCACAAAAAAAAGTTTTTAAAAATATTAAAATCAATAAATAAAATGATAGTTCTCATTGAGATAAGTTTAATGATGATTATTTTATCTTGATCAAACCAAGTTTGGAGTTATTATGAGTTACCCAAATAAAAATGCATTAAAAATAAAGCATGTTATCTTATAATTATGTAAAAAAACTTTAAAAATTGAAAAAGACAAGTTGTAGTAGTGTAATTTAACTAAATAAAAGAGTGGTAAAGCTTACTTAAGAGGAAAATGAGAGTTTCATAGTAGTACTTCCAAATTAAATTACAAAATTTTAATAGATCAGCTAAGTTGTATGAGGAAGTTACGTGCAAGGTACATAGGAGATCAAGGATAACTTTTTCAATGTCAAAAAAGTTACAAATTAAAATATCTCAAAATGCATGAAAAATTGAAAGAAAAAAAAATTAAATGATACAAAATGAATATATAGTTTGATAAAGTTCATCCAAACAAGTCCAACAACATTTGCTTCATCTACATCAAACATTTGGAATAATTTTGAATTAAAAAATTAAATAAGGATAAATAATAACAAATTATTATTTCAATATTAATTAAATATATATGAAAGCTAAAATTAGATAAATTTAAGTCATATAATATAACCAAATCAATGAAACATAAATGTCATAGGAGAGGAAAAGTTTTTTCTCATATTAATATAACCAAATTAAAGGAAAAAAATTGAAAAAATGATATATATTGTATGGGACAATTACTTTTCAAGATAATAAGAAGATTGAGTATAACAATATTGATTGTTAAATCTAGTATTAATTGAAATGTCTCATAAAGAGTGCAGTAACCATAGAAAGTAAAATATTTCAAAATACTAAAATTGATAGAGCTCACTAAGATGAGTCCAATGATCTCTGTGTCATCTCAACATACGTCACTCTAAATATTTATAAAATATCAAAATAATAATTATTAATAAATTATTATTTCAATATTAAGTAAAAATATATTAGCGTTGAAATGATAAAAATTTAGATATGTTATTTAAACAATTCAAGGTTATATATTAGTCAATGCGAGAAGATATAAAATTATATAAGAAGATAAACAAATCAAAGAAAAATATTTAGTGAAATGAGACTGATTCTATGAAAAAGTTGCCTTCCAAAATATTCTGGACATTTAGTGTAAAGTCAACACCTAATTATGTACAATTCGAAATGCTTCATAAATCTCATAAAAAAGTTTGAAATCAAATTTTTTAAAAAAGTAATATATATATATATATATATATATATATAATTAAATTTTATTGAGATAAGTTGAACAACATTTATTTTATGTCAATCAAAACTTGTTTAGATTTATTACAAATTCCTAAGATAAATAAGTATTAATAGTAAAAAATATTCTCTTATTATTTAAAAAATAGATGTAAAAGCTAATATGGGATTACTTGAAGTAATGTATTAAAGAAAAAATAAAAGCAATATAAAAGTTACACAAGTGTAGATTTAAATTTTCAACGTAATAAAACTTAATTAAAGTGGAAACTTTGAAGTAAGAAAAAGTATATTAGAAATTTGTATTCCAAGATCCTACGAAGATCGAGCGTAATATTCTCAATCAAGTAATGCATTAATCATAATTTCTCATTTCACGTATCAAAATAATAAAAAATAAATCCTTTAAAAATATAAAAAATGATTATTTAATTTGGTGGAACTCATCAAGGTGAGTCTAACAATATTTGTTTCATGTCTATTGTTACTTTTTTGGAATTACAATGGATTTCCAAAATAAATAGGTATAAATAAAACTAAGTAAATATGTATGATAAAGTTGAAATGGATAAATTAAGCTAATGCAATACAACAAAATTAAACAGATTTAATTGATGCATGACAAACAATATAGAGTTATGTAATAATATAATAAACACAAAGTAAAACATTTCAATAAATGAGATAAATTTATTGAAAAGTTTCATTTAAATGTACTAAGAAGATGGAGAATAATATTCTCAATCATGAAATTAATACAAATAAAAAAAGTAATATTATTCAAATAATAGAAAACAAATATTTAGATGATAAAACTCATCAAGACAAGTCCAACAATGTCCTTCAAAACTCATTTGAAATTACTACAAATTACAAAAATAATTTGTATAAATATAAATAAATTATTATTTTAATATTATCTAAATTCATAAAAATTATTTAACGAGGTAAATTGAAACAATGAAATATAACAAAATCAAAGAGATGAATATCTTACAAAAGAGAAGAATTAGACATTTTTATAGAAGAGGTTCATTCCAAGTACTGAGGGTATCAACATAACAACACCATTACTTTAGCTACGGATCAAAATAGTTCATAACATGAGTAAAACCATAGAAAATAAAATTTATAAACATATTAGAATAAATATTTAATTTTGTAGAGTTCATTGAGATGATTCCATTGACATTTATGTTGTCCCCATAAGACTTAGTTTAGACTTATTATGAATAAGATTAATTGAATTAATGTAATATATGAAAATTGAAGTGATGTGAAGGTCACAAAATGGGTGATTAAACCTACATTACAACATAAGCAAATAAAAAAGAAAAAATGTTAATTAATGGGACAAACCATTCAAAAAAGTTGCATTCTAAGATAATAAGGAGATTGACTAAAACATCCTTAAACATAAAATAAGGCATAAATCAAAGTAATGCATCAAACATTCAAAAAATCTAGTAAACTAAAATTAATGGTAAACATATAATAAAGTTATTTTGGTTAATTTAAAAAGTAGATAAGCATAAATTCTTATAAATTATTATTTAATATTAAATAATCATATATTAAAAAAAGATATGAGATAAATTGAAGTTATCTAGTATAAGAAAAAAACATATGTAAGGGTTGCATGAGAGAAGATTTGAAATTAATGGTAATATAAGAAAATCAAAGAAAAAAATAGAAATGGTGTAAATTTTATATGAACATTGCATTATGAGATATTAATGAAATCCAAAGTAACAATCACGATTGTGAATTGAGGTTTAAATTGAAATGACCTGAAATATTGATAAGATAAAAATTTAAATTTTAAGAAATGAATGTTTAATAGGGTAGAGATTTTCAAAACAATTCAAATATTTGTTTTACTTTGAGTGACCTTGTTTGGAATTACAATGATATGCAATAAAAATATGCATTAACAAAAGATTTATTTTAATATTTAGTAAACATATAATAAAGCTAAATGCGGTAAATTGAAAAAATATAATATAATTAAATAAAATAAATGTAATTTATATATTAGAGAAGCTTTCAAGTAATGCAATAATATGACTAATTGAAAGAAAAAAGTTGAAAAAATGAGATAAAATGTTAGGAATATTGTATTCCAAGATACTAAGGAAATTGAGCATAACATCCTAAATCATCAAATAAAAAATAAATCAAAATGTCTAATAAACATAACAAATCCAAGGAGAAAGTTTTTAAAATTATAAAAATAAATTTTTAAATTGATAAAAGAGTCCTGTGACTTTTGCTTCATCTCAATCAAATCTTGTTTTGAAGTTGCTACAAATTAAAAGAAGTAAATAAAGATAAATAATTTTAAATTATATTTAAAACAAAGTAAACACATTTTAATGGTGAAATGATTCAAATTGAAGCATTATAATATAAAAAAAGACATGTAAAGTTTACATGATAAGAGAAATTGTGTCACATAACAATATAACTAATTCGAAAAAAATGTTTAAAGAAATGTGATAAAATTATGTGGAAAAATTGCATTCCATGATACTGAGGGCTTTGAATGCAACATCTATGATCAAGAAATGATATACGAATTGAAGAGTTTAATAAAACGAGACAAAATTTTAGAAAAAATATCTAAAAATTTAAAAATAGATACTTAAATGAAAACTGCTTTAGAAGAGTATTCGAATGACATTTTTTTACCTTATTAGACCTCATCTTAAATTACAATAACTTAGCAAAGTAAATAACTACAAATTATAGTGAAAAATTATTTTAACATTAAGTAAATATTTCTTAAGTGTGAAAAGTGATAAATTGATTTAATGTAATATTTCAAAATTAAAACAATGTAATGGTCACATGAGAGCAGGCTCATAGTTATATAGTAATATAGCCAAATAAAAGAAAAATATTTAAGAAATGACAAAAAATATGTAGAAAAATTATATTCAAAGATATTAATAGGAACGAGTGTAACATCCTCCACCATCATGTTAGGTAGAAGCAACACATCAGTCAAGCAAGCAAACATCTTAAAAAATTAAGTGATTAAAAATTTAAAAGTAAGAAATAAAATTTGATGGAGCTTAATGAGAAGAGCCCAAGGACATCTGTTTTATCTTGATCAAACCTCCTTTATAAATATTACAAATTGAGAAAAGATAATTAAAAATAAATATAAATTGTCATTTGAATATTAAGTAAATATATGTTAAAGCTAAAATAGGATAATTTGTAGTTACATAATATAAGAAAATGAAATCAATGTATATGTCACTCAAGGGATGAATTAGAGCTCTGTAGTAATATACCCAAATTTAAGCAAAAGAAATTGATGGAATTAGATTAATTGTATAGGAAAGTTTCAGCTCAAGGCACTAAGGAGATCATATGTAAAATCCTTAATGATTAAATCAAGTACAAATCATAATGATTCATAAAGCCTATCAAAACCATAGTAAATAAAAATTTTAGGAATATAAAAATGAAAACATAGTTTAATAGAGTTTATAGTGACAACTTAAACAATGTTTATTTTATCTTAGTTAAAGCTCAGTTCGAAATACTACAAATTACCAAAATAAATAAAAATAAGTAATAAAAAATTATAATTTTATTATTTATTAGAAAATGATATTGCTTAAATAAGATAAATTAAACCAACAAAATATAACCAAATTAAAGCAATGTTATTGTATCACAAGTGAAGAGTTAGAGTTTCATAGTCATATGACAAAATCAAAGCAAAAAAATAAAAAAATAAAATATATACTATTAGAATGATCCATTAAAAAGTGTAAAATAATTAAAAAAAGTTAAAATTTATTTTTTTGTTGGATATAAATAATCAAAAAGTGTCTATCACATGTTTCATTTTGCTTTGTCCTCTTTTTGAATTATTGCAAATTAGAAAAATAAGCATAAAAAGTATAAATTATTATTTTAATATTAAGAAAATTTTTATTAAAACTGAAATGATATAAATTAAAGAAATGTAATATAACCAAAAAAAATACGTATTGAACAAGAAGATTATTTGTTACGATGTCACATAACCAAATCTAAATAAATTATTTGGGAAAATAAAATACAAAGAAGTAGAACTTTGGACTCCAATATATTAAGCAGATAAACCATAACATTATTGATGGTCAAAATAGTTAAAAAAACATTATATAAAAAAGATAATTATGAGAACATCACACAAAAGAAGAATTATGTTTTCATAGTAATAGAAAATATAAAAGTAAAACATTTTTAATTAGTGAGATAGATTCTATAGAAAAGTTCTATTCTAATATACTAAGGAGATCAAATGTAACATCCCAACTAATCAAATCAGTTCTAATTCTAAATTTCTTTTAAAGTGTGAGAGAACTTTAGAAAATAAAATATTTTAAAAAATTAAAAATGATACTTACTTAGATAGAGTTTGTGTGGTCGAGTTTAATGATGTTTTTTCAGTCTTTTCTCGTTTTGAATTACTAACAATTACCAATGTAAAAAGTTTAAATAAAAATAAATTATTATTTTATTATTAGATAAATAAATATTAATATTTAAACAATATAAATTGAAGCAAAGTAATCAAACTAAATCAAGGCAATATAAAATTCACATGAAAGGACAATTAGAGTTTTGTTTTTGTGCAAGAAAATCAAAGAAAAACATTTTAAGAAATAGTATAAATTTTATGGGAAAGTTAGTTTCCATAATACTAAAAAGATTGAGTGTAACATCCTTCATCATCAAATTTGTTAATTATTGAAATTTATTATAAAACATTACAATATAATTAAAAAATATTTTTAAAACTATAAATCTAATATATTTAATTTGATAATGCTCATATATATGTGTCCAACAACAGTTATTTCATCTTAATCGAAGCCCTTTTAGTGTACCATAAACTATGAAACTAAATAAACTTAAATAAAAAGATATTATTATTTTAAAGTGAAGTGAATATGTATTTATTTGAAATAAGGCATATTAAAGAAATGTAATATATCCAAATCAATGATATGTCAACGTCACACAAGTAGAGACTTTGTGATTTTCTGTAATATAACAACATCAAAGTAAAACATATGAAGAAAAAACATGAGATATATTATACATAGAGGTTGCATTCCAAGATACTAAAGAGCTTTAGTGCACCATCCTCAATTTTTATATTAGATGCAATACAAAAAGTATCACACAATGAGGCCAATATCAGAAAATAAAATGTTTAAAAATATAAAATATAGTATTAAATTGGATAGAATCGTATGACATGATTGTCACGATGCTTGTTTTGTCTCTATTAGACTTCATTCGAAAATAATGTGATTGATATAAGTAACTAAATGTTTACAATAAAAATTATTCTTTTAATAGCAAGTAAACATATATTAAAGTTGAAAACTAAGTAAACAATAACTATACAATATAATGAAATCAAAGTAACATATAGGTCACAATAGATGTGATTTAGAGTTAAATAGTAAAACAAAAAATCAATGCAAAAAATTTTGATAAATCAAATAATTATACAATAAAGTTAAATTCGAAGATACTAAGGACTTCAAGATGAACAAACTTGATCATCTGATGAAGTATGAGTAATAACATCTAGGAAAACTTACCAAAAAACTAACAAGTAAATTAACTAAAAAATTTGAAAAATAATATTTAATTAAATGGAGATCATCGAGTTTTGCTAACAACATTTAATTCATCTCAATCAAACCTCATTTGGATTTACCATGAATTACCAAATTAAATAAGAATAAATCAAAATAATTATTAGTTAATATTAATTAACTATATATTAAAGTTGAAAAGAATTACATTGATGTTATGCAATATAACCAAATCAAAATGACCTAAAAGACATTAAAAGGAGAATTAGATCCTTATAGCAATATACCTAAATGAAACAAAAGAATTTGAAGAAATAAGAAAAATTGTACGAGAAAGTTGAGTTTTAAGATAATAAGAAGATTCAGTACAAAATCATCGATTGTCAAATCATTTAAGAATAAAAAGACTCAAAAAGCATGCTAAAATCATAAAAACTAAAATTTGTAAAACTATAAAAAATAAAAAAAATGAATATTTAAGAAAATATAATTCTTCAAGATAAGTCCAACGATGTTGTTTTCATCTTGTTCAAACATTGCATAAAGTTATTGCATATTACCAAAGTAAATAAACATGAATCATAACAAATTACTTTTTTAATATTAAAAAAGTGTATATTTGAGTTGAAATATGATGAATTGAACAAATGTAATATGACTAAGTCATCACAAACGAAATTTCACATGAGCGGAAAGTTAAAGTTACTTAGCAATATAATTTAATAAAAAATTAAAAATATAAGAAATTATAAAAAAGTATGACAAAGTAGTATTCCAAGATACTGAGGAGAGCAAGTGAAAATAACCTTTATGAAAAAATCAAGTATAAATAAAAATACCTCAAAAAATGTAGCGAAATACTAGAAAATAAAATCCATATAAAAATAGAAACGAATATTTATGTAGAAAGAGCTTATCAGTAGTAGTCAAACAATGTTTGTTTCATCACAATTAAATCTTGTATTGAATTACTATAAATTATCAAAGTAAATAAAAAATATTAAATTATTTTTTTAGTATTAAGAAAATTGTGTTAAAGTTAAAATGAGTTAAATTGAATCAATGCATATAAAAAAATTGATGACATGTAATGGTCATACGATGGAACATTTACAGTTACATATTTATATAATAAAATCAACGAAATTTATTTATGAAATTAGATAAATGTTATCATAGGTTGGATTCAATCTTCAATGCTAAAATTGGATACAAATTCAATTATTCTATAAAGATTTCAAAAATTTTGGCAAATAAAATTTAACAAACATATAAAAATGAATATTTAGTAGAATAGAGGTTATTGAATGAATTTGAACAATATTTATTTTCTCTTAACCAAACTTCATTTGGAATAACTATGAATTACCAAATTAAATAGACATAAATAAGAATAAATAGTTAGTATAATATAAAGTTAATAAAGATGAAATTTGAAATGAGATAAATTTAGGAAATGTAATATAAATAATTAAAGAAATCTGATGGTAACACCAGAGGAAACTTAGAATTTCATTATAACAACAGATAATCAAAGTGAAAAATTTGTGGAAAATATAATTTATATAACAAATATACATTCCAAATAAATAATAGAATTATGTGCCATATCCTTAATCACAAAGTCATATGAGGATCGAAATATCTCAAATGACATAAAAAAATTAAAAAAAATAGAATTTTTTAATTTGAATAATCTTGTTGGGATATTTTTAGGGACATATGTCTCTTATTAATCAGACCTCATTTGGAATTTTTATAAATTTCTATACTAACTAATTATAAATAATTATAAATGACTACTTTAATATTATCAAAATCTATTGTCAAAGTTAGATTTACTAAATTTAAGACATTTATATAACAAAATCAAATACATGAAAACATCACAAGAGGCATGATTTAGTAATATATAGTAATAAAGAAAAAATAAATTAAAAAAATTTAAATAAATGAAATGCATTATAAAAGGAATTTTTATTCAAAGATACTAAAGAGATCAAGTGTGGCATCATTAATCATCAAATCATACACAAAAATAAATCTTTCATAAAGTGTGAGAAAACTTAAGTAAATAAAAGATTTAAAATTATAAGAATGAATATTTAATTTGATTGAGCTTAATGAGATGCATCAGAAAACATTTATGTGTCATTGCTCAGGTGTTGTTTGAAATAATTATGAATTTCAAGACTAAATAAGGAAAAATAATAAATTATAATTTTTATATTATAAATGCCTAGTAAAGCTAAAATGAGAAAAATTAAATAGGAATGCTCCATTTTAATATACTAAGGAAAACAACTATAACATCTTCCATCAAGAAATATTATCTAAATATAGACATCTCATTATGCATAAAAAATCCTAAAAATAAATATTAAAAAAATAATAAAATTACATATTTAAATTTTGAGAGCTCATTGTGATGATTTAAATAATGTTTGTTTTCCCTCCATTAGACCCCATTTAAGATTACTTTAAATTATGTAAAGAATTAAACATTAACAATAATAAATTATTATTTTAATATTATGCAATTATATAATAAAACTATAATATAATAAAATAGTTCGAAAATAATGTAATCAAATCAAAGTGTTGCAAATACCAAATAAGGTTAGAAAAAGAGTTTCATAGTAATATATAAAAATAAAAAAAAAGAGTTTAAGGAAATTAGATAAATTATATTAGAATGTTGCATTCCAATCTATTACGAAGTTAAGTCGCAATATTCATAATTATGGAAATAAGTTTGAATAAAATATCTCATGAAATGAGCAAACATCACAGAAAAAAAATCTTTAAAACGAGTATATTAAAATAAATATTTAATTATTAGAGCTTATTGATTGAATGTAATATAACCAAATTAAATAAAGTTAAATGATTCATGAGAGGAGAATTATATTTTCATAGAAATACTGCCAAATCTAAACGAGAACTTTGATGAAATGAGTTTAATTGTGCGCTAATGTTGAATTCCAAGATATTAAATTAGCAGAATTGATCTTCAAATAAGGTACAACTTGGTATGTATTTTAAAGCACACTAAAAAACATGGAAATAAAATATTAATAGAAAAAAAATGAATATTTAGTTGATAAACTTTATCAAATTGTGTAAAACTTTTTGAGTTTCTTCTCCATCGATAATAGTTTTGTAATTAATATGAGAAAAAATAATAAAAAAATCAATATTTTAATGTTAACTAAATATATATCAAACTTGTAATGAGATAAATTGAAATATTATTATATAATTGAATCAAAATGATATAAAAAATTGAAGAAAAAAATTTGAAAAAAAACATAAAATCTGTACGAAAGTTACCTTTTTACGTATTAAGAAGATCGAGTGTAACATCGTAGATTGTTAAATCAAGTACGAATCAAAACATTTTTCAAAATAGGACTATAAGAAATCAAATTTCTAATATTAATAAAATAAATATTTAAATACATAGAGCTCAAAATGTCGAGTCTAGTGACATTTATTTTTTTTTTATGAGACATCATCCGAATTATGTTTTATTTACAAAAGTTAAAAGCATATCAAATATTAAATTATTATTTAAAAATTAAGTAGATATATATATATATATTAAAACTTAAATGAGATAAATTGAAGAAATATAAAGCTCACAAGTGTGAAGATTTAATGTTAAATAGTAATATTAAGAAATCAAAGCAAAAGATATCAAGAAATTAGAAAAATTATAAGGGAATTTTTTATTCCAAGATATGTAAGAGATCAAGCATAGCATTCTTTAATGGCAAATATAGTATAAATAAAAATAACTTATAAATCTTATAAAATCTATAGAAAAATAAAATTTTTAACAGTGTAAAATATGAAAGTGTAGAAATAAATAGAGATGTTCAAAGTGAGCTTAGCGACATTTATTTAGCTTCAATAAAAAATATTTTGGATTATTGTGAATTACGAAATTAATTAAGCATAAATAATGATAAATTATTAATTTAAAAAATTTTCAATCATTCGAAGAGGTGGTATCGGGTAGAAACAAATGTCATTGCACACATATCAACAAGCTCAATCTAATTCAATATTCATTTTTTTTATTTTCAATAATTATCGCAATTTATATGCACATTTTAATTTGTACATTATTTCATGATTCAAGATGTTATACTTGATCTCTTAATAATCATGGAATGTAATATTTTGACCCCTTTTTTATAAGTTTTGTAAATGTTTTGCTTATATTTGATTATATTACATTCAAAATAAAATTATACTCTCGTGACCCTTACATCATTGATATTTGGTTATATTATATTGCCATAGCTTCTTGTTTTCAAATTTAAGATATATTTATTTCATATTGAAATAATAATTTGTTGTTATTTATTCTTATTTAATTTAGTAAGTTATAGTAATTCAAAATGAGTTGATGTTAAGACGAAACAAACATTTTAGACTACTATTGATGAGCCCAATCCACAAAATGTTTATTTCTATATTTTTAAATATTTTGATTTTTTTTATTTAAGCATGCTTTGCATGCAATTTCAACTTTTATGAAATTTTATGATCATGGATTTTATGGTTGATCTCTTTAGTATGTTGGAATACAACTTTCATGTATTTATTTAATTTTATTTTTTTATTATTTTAGCATGCTTTTTGAGACACTCTGATTTATGGCTAATTTTGTGAATGAGGAAGTTATGCATGATCCCTTTAGTCTCTTGGAATGGAACTTTCTTGTAACATTTTTGTCATTCTTTAATTTGGTTATATAATTATGAAATCCAAATTCTCCACTCATATGGCCTTTCAAAATGTTTTATTTTTTATATTACTTATTTCATTTGATCAATTTTTTTAAAATATATTTACTTAATATTATAATAATGATTTGCTATTATTTATGTTTATTTATTTTGTTAATTATTAATAATTTTAAAAGATTTTTTATTAAGATGAAGGAAATATTGTGCACTTCCACTTATGAGCCTTATATTAAATAATCATTTATTATAGCATTGAATATTTATTCTATGATTTTGTCATGACTTTTTTATTCATAAATTATTTGATGAATGATGATGTATGATTAATCACCACTCCATCATGGAATATAAGTTTCTTATATCATTTATCTCATTTCTTCAAATGTTTTTCTTTCTTCTGATTATTTTCCTGGCAACTCTAAATCACATCTTATATGTCATTTACATAATTTTTTTGGATATGTTACATTAAGTAAATTTATCACATTTTGTACTTTATTATAATTTTTCTTATCATTAAAACAATTATTTTTTATTATGTATGCTTATTTAATTTTTTAATTTGTACTTACTATAGAAGAGGTCTAATAAAGATAAGAATAATTGTTTAGGCATGAGTCAATGAGTTATTTCCTACTTAATATCATTTTTTATGTTTAAAAAAATATACTTTTTAAATATTTTGACACATTTTATGTGATATTTTGAGTCATAACTGATTTGGTGACTGAGGATGTTAAACTAAATCTCATTAGTATCTTAGAGTGCAAATTCCTTATACACTTTATCTCATTTCTTCAAAGGTTTTACCTTGATTTTGTTATATTACTTTAAAACACCAATTCACCACTCATGTAATCTTTACATCGCTTTGATCTGATTGTACTACATTGATTTAATTTATCTTTTTTCAACTTTAATATGTATTTACGTACTATTCAAGTTATTATTTATTATTAATTAATATTTTCACTGTTGATTTTTACGAATTATGTATAATGTCTAATTATGATTAAGCAAACAAAATCAAAACAATTTTCATGGGTTCTATCAAATAAAATATTTATTTTATAAATTTAAATATTTATTTTCTATTATTTTCTCTGTCTATATGTGATATTTTTTGGTAAAAATTAAATTTGAAATATTTTCTTATTATCATGATAATTATTTTTTATTATTTATGGTTTCTTCCTTTGATAATTCATAGAATTTTTAAAAGAGGTCTGATTAAGACAAAAAAGTCATTTTACTTGGCTCAAAAAGCTATATTTTATTTAATATTCATTTATATATTTTTTTTGAAATACATTTTAATTTCCATGGTTTTTAAACATTTTGTGATATATTATTATTCAAACTTATTTTGACTATTGAGATTGTATGCTAGATCTCATTAATTTCATGAAATGGAATTGTCTCATATCATTCTCATTTCTTAAAATTTTGTTATTTGATATGGTTATATTACAATGCAACTCAAAATGTTCTGAACTCTCATGTTCATTTCATTTTGATTTGGTTATATTATATTGCTTCAATTTATCTATTATTAAAATAATAAATTATTTTTATTTTTAACCTTTTTGTATTATTATTTAATAGTAGTTCTAAATAAGATTTAATTTAGATGAACCATATATTCATAGTCCGGTCTAGATGAGCTTTATTGAATTAAATATATTTTTATATTATTTTAAAGATTATTATTTATAATAATATCATGGATTATATGACATTTATATTTATACTTCATTTGACAATTCAAAATATTACACATGACCTTGTTATAATCCTAGAATGCAATTTTCTCCTAAAATTTATCTCATTTCTTCAAACTTTTCACTTTCATTTAGTCATAATTATGTGAACTTCGAATCTTCCCCATTTTATCTTTACATCAGTTTCACTTGGATATGATACATTGCTTCCATTTATATCATTTTAAATTTATTATATATTTACATAATATTAAATTGGCAGTGCATTGTTATTTTTGATTATTTAATTTTGCAATTTGTAGGAACTCCTTATGAGGTCTAATCATTATGAAATAGACATCGTCAAGCTCTATTCAAACAAAATTTAATGATCAAGGATATTAAACTAGATCTCATATGTATCTTCTAAGTTTTTTTTATTATTGTTCTTTTTTAATGAAAGTTTTCACTTTAATTTGGTTATATTACTATAAAATTATCATTGTCATCTAGTGTGACTTTGATATTCGATGGAATTGGCTAAAATATATTATTTGTTTGATCTTATTTCAATTTTAGCATATGTTTCTTTAACCTTAGAATAATAATTCATTATTTTTAGTTCATAAAGCTTTTTAATTAATAATAATTTTAAACAAAGTTTGATAAAGATGAAAATTATGTCATTAGAGTCATTCTAAAAAGCTCTATATAAGTTTCTAGTACTATTACACACTCTATAAGAAAATTCGATTCATGCTTGACTTGACTATCAAGAATTTTTTGCTCAATCACCTTAGTTTCTTGTAATGCAACTTTTCAATATAATTCATCTCATTTCATCAAATAGTTTGGCTTTGATTTTATTATATTATAACACTTTAGAGTTGGTTATATTACAATATTTGAATTCACATGTTTTTAAAAATAATAAACAATTTTAATATTTAAATAATAATTTATTATTATTTATTCATATTTACATTTATGTTTCAAAGTTATTCTAAATAAGATCTGATTAAGACAAAATAAATATCATTAAACTTATCTCCATAAGCTCTAAAAAAATTTTATTTATTTAATTTTTTTATTTTTTTGGGTTTTGTCATGCTTTACAAGGAATTTAGATTCATGCATGATTTAATGGTTGATGATGTTCCACTCAATTTCATTTGTGTCTTGGAATTCAACCATATTATATAGTTTCTCTAATTTCATAAAAGTTTTACTTTAATTTTGATATTTTATAATATAACTCTAAATCTCCTGCAATGTCACTTTTCATCACTTTGATTTGGTTGTATTATTATATTGAATCAATTTATCTCATTTTTTTCTTTAATACATATATTTATTAAAAATTAAAATAATTATTTATTATTGTTTGTAAAAAGTTTCTTTGATAACTTATTGTTATGATTACCAAGATCTAATTTAGATGAAACAGACATTTTTGCCCTTGTCTTGAATAGCTTTATCAATTTAAAAATTCAATTTTTTTTATTTATAAAATTTTTTTCCTTATGATTTTCATTCTACTAATGAGATATTTTAATTCATACCTAATATGATGATTAAGGATATTACACTTGACCTCTTTAATATCTTGTGATACAAGTTTATTATAAAATTTATTTGGTTTCATAAAATATTTTGTTTTAATTTTGTTATATTATTACTAAGAAACAATAATTCATCACTATTATAACCATAACATTGCTTTGACTTGATCGAATTACAACATTATTTTTATTATTTAATTTTAAAATAATAGTTTATTATTATTTGTGGTTTTTTAACTTAGGAATTTATAGAAATTCTGAAGGAGGTCTGGTCGAGATGAAACAAACATAGAGGACTTCTTTCATCAAACCTTGTGCAAATATTTATTCACTTTTGTATTTTTATTTGTTTTATTTTTTAGGGTTTTTGTGTATTTTACAAGACATTTATATTCATGCATTAGTTGTTGATTACACATGTTGTACTTGTTCTCTTTAGTGTCTTGGAATGTGGCATTATGCTATAATTTATCTTGTCTTAAAAGGTTTTCCTTTGAATTAATTATATTTGTAAGTCTAAATCTCCTCTTGAGTAAGCTTTGCATGCCTTTGATTCTTTCATATTATACTGCCTTAATTTACATTATTTTTGCTTTAATATATATTTACTTAGTATTAAACTATTTATTTATTGTTTTTCTTTATAAGTTTATTGCAATTCCAAGGGACATCTAGTCATGATGTAACAAAAAGTCATTGAACTCACTCGATGACTTGCAACTAAATTGTTAATTTAATATTTTTAAAAAATTTTATTTTTGACTTTTTGGTTTTTTTTTAATCATTTTTATTTATACCTCATTTGATAATCTAGGATATCAAACTCAATCCCATTAGTTTCTTAGAATGCAACTTTTGTCTTATAATTTATCTCATTTTTTCTAATTTTTCTCTTCCACTTAGTTCTATTATTATGAAACTCTAAATATCCTCTTGTGTGATATTTGCATATCTTTGATTTAGATTTATTATATTGTTTTAATATATCTCGGGCTAGCTTTACAAAAGCTTTACTTAAAATTAAAATAATATATATATTTTTTATTTTTTAATGCTTATTTTCTTTGTTAATTCATTATAATTTCAAATGATGCCTAATTAACATAAGATAAACTTCTTAAGACTCAGTCGGCAAAATGTGACCATTTAAAAATTCATTTTTGCACATTTTAGTTAAGTTCCCATTCATAAGTAGTTTTAAACTATTACTAAGCTGAAGCGATACTATATTAGAAACTAAAAGCAAGTACTATTTGAATGAAGGAAGGCGACTCAAATTAAAAAACTTTTCACTCATCAATATTTTCCAATAGTGTGAAGCTTACTATTAACAAATTTCAAAACAAGGATGAAAATTGGATTAATGATAAGGATTAGATAGCTAGAGAGGCCATTTAAAGCTTTCAAAATCCATGATCAACCTTAAGAAGATACTATAACTACAAAGCTATTGAAAGGTTCCAACACTACATACCATACCTTATTAAAAGAGAACCAAATGAATCATTTACCCAATTACCAAGGAAGACCCAAGAGTATAGAGGAAGGACTTACATTTTAGGATACTATGGGCTTAAGTGGATTCATTGGTCTATTCCACAAAAAATGTTGGGACATTATCAAGCCAAATCTTCAACTTGACACATAATAATTTTTTAATGGAAGCTCAATTACTCTCTATAGCAAGAATAAGTACCATCCAAATTCAGAAATCATAAACTATATGATCATTTAACAACTTTAAGTTAATTAATTTCTACAAATTAGTCAGTAAGATCTTCTCCAAAAATCCTTACTAATAGAATTACGAAAATAATACAAAAGATAATCTCCCCTGAATATTTTACATTTATGAAAAGGAGACACATTGTTAACAAATTTCATGTATTGGAGGTTTGAATCAATGATGAATTGTGGCATATTAATGATCTCAATTGTGAATTTTTATTCGATGTATTAGAACCATTCAGATTCCATAATAAATTCATACATCTAGTTAAAAACTACCCTCATTTTAGTAGATACTCTATCATTATTAATGGATGCCCATGTGTATTTTTCAAAAATACATGTGTGAAAGAGAATCCATTTCACTTGCTTTATTAATGTTGTTGCTGAGGCCTTATGTCATGGAATATGGATCATACATTCTAGTGGTAAAATAGACAACTTATCAACTCCAAGATGTTGTGCACATACTATTTATCCCTCTTTTCAAGGTGACATCACAATCTTCATAGTCGTTTGGAAATTATATTTGAAATAGATTTTTATACTTCATTCTATAAATGTAAGGTCAAAGAATTATTCTACAAAAAGGTAGATGATTATGTTAAATAAAGCCCAATAGTAGAAGGTAAACTTAATTAAGTCCAAGAAAGGCTTTGTGAAATGATCTTCATCTTTGAATGATCTTAGAATCAAGGTCTTTAATAAGAGAAATAAAGCATCAACATAGTAATACATCATCAAAAATATATAAAACATATTTGATTTGATGGATAACTAATGACTATAAAAAGTGTATTAAATTGGACACCCACTTATCTCTTAATGGTGTTGGTTCCACAAAAATCTATTATAAAATGAGTCAAAATGATAATGGTAAAATTCTTTTAGAAAATGCTAAACAACCATAATGGTTTCCATTGGAATTTTGGGATGGAGGTATCTTACACATTAAAGCAAAATATGTTTAGTGTTAAAAATATTGCCACTAAAATCAAGGTGTTCTCTTATAGACATTGTGATTATTCATCAATTCTAAATGATTTTAGGAAATGTTTGTGAATGTAAGGTATAAACACACCATCCAAAGTTGGCAAATTAAAATAAGAAGAGCTACTATAAGTTTTTTTCTTTGTGTACAATGCAAAGAATGTTCAAGTTATGGACCATCCTATCTAAAACAAGACTATCATTATAAGAAATAAAATTAAAGTAAACTAGAACATTACAATGTAGATTATTCCACAAAGCTCAAGCTATGTTAGAAAAGTATTATTTAAAGTAGAAACTTGATTATGATAATGCTAACTTTAATCTATGTAAAGAGGTTATTGAATTTAGTAATGGAATAGTGATTCATTGAGAAAAAAAGTGGTGTTCAATATTGAATTTGAATAAAAAAGTCATAGTTTGATGCGTATCGAACTTCAACCATGATAAGAATGATTCACTACGACTTTAGGGTAAGATATATAGATTTCAAATGTCCCTTAAAACATGCAAAAATATTGCAAAATAAATTTTTAAAAATTATGGAAATGAATATTTAATATTACAGACCTCATTATGATGAGTCTAGTCATATTTATTTTATCTCAAATAGACCTTGTTCAGAATTACAGTGAATTGCCAAAGCAAAAAATTGTGAAAAAAAATTAATTTTTATTTAAAGTTTTAGTAAATATATATTAGATTTGAAATGAGATAAATTTAACGAATTTAACTAACCAAATCAAAGCAATGTAAAGTTAAAATGGTAGAAAGAAATTTGCGTGCAACATCCTTTAATATTAAATCAGGCACAAACAAAAATATCTGATAAAACATGCCAAAGACATTATAAAAAGTTTTTAAAAATGCAAAAATGAAAATTTAAATGGATAGGGAACACTGAGATGATATCCAGTATATTTGTTTTGTCTCTATTAAACCTAGTTTTGAATAAGTTAGAATCACCAAAGAATATATGAGTATAAATGATAAGAAATGATTATTTTAAATGATGTAAAAATATTGTAAACATCAAATGACATAACTTTGAGAAATATAAAACAAGAAAATTAAAAGAGATGTATAAATCACACTAGTGAAGATTTAAAATTACAAAATAATATATCTAAAATAAGGGAAAATATTTTGATTACTAAAATATGATAAAATTAAAGGAACATAACATTTCCAAATTAAAGAGATCAAAAGGCCACATGAGTGGAGAATAAGAGTTATATAGTATTATGACCAAATTAAAAGAAAAAATCAGATAAAGTATCTAGAAAATCTTCATTCAAAGCTACAAAAGTGATCGAGTGTATGATTGTCAATTATCAGAATCAATTATGAATTTAAATGTCTCTAAAGAATTCAAAAATCTGAGAATTAAAAAAAATAATAAAAAAATCAATATTTAATTCAATAAAACTCTTCAACACGATTCCAACAATGTTTGTTTATTTTGACCAGATGTTGATTTGGAATAATACAAATTACCAAAATAAAAATATAAATAATTATTAATTATTTTTTAAATATTAAGAAAATAAATATTAAAACTAAAATAAGATAAATATTGGTAATACAGTATAATGAAATCCAAGACATGTAAGGGTTGCACAATAGGAGATTTAGAGCTAGTAATATAGCAAACGTAAAGAAAAAACATTGAATTGATGAGATAAATTATATAAGATAGTTGCACTCTATGATACTGAAGTGATGGAATATAACAACTATTGTCAAATAAGGTACAAATATAAATATTTTTTAAAACATACAAAAAAGTTCGAAAATAGGGTATTTAAAATATAAAAATAAATGTTTAATTAGATAGAGATCATACATATGAGCCAAAAACATTTTCTTTTCTCTTAATCAAGCCACTTTTTGAATTAGTTAAAATTAACAAATTAACTAATCATAAATAATAGGACATTTATCTCAAAATTAAAATGAGATAAATTGAGAAATTTAATATAACTAAATCAATGTCACGTTGAAATAGTTAGAGTACATTTAGTGTTATATAATATTCTAAAAACTTAAAGTGAAAGATTGAATTATTTAAAAAAATGTTTAGGAAAGTTGTATTCTAAGACACTAAGGAGATAAAAAATCTATCAAATGTCTCGTAAAATATGCTAAAACCTTGAAAATCAATTTTTAGGATATAAGTATGAAAATTTAATTGATGAAGCTAATGATGACAAGTCTGACGATTTTTGCTTGTCTCCATTAACATTTCATACGATTAATGTGAATTCTCAAATTAAATAAGTATAAATAATAATAAATTATTATCTTAAATTAAATAAATATATATAAAAGTTCAAATAAATTTAATTAAAGTAATGTAATACAAGAAATTTAGAGTGATGTAAAGATTGTGTGAGAAGAGATTTTGTGTTACAAAGTACTATAATAAAATTAAAGGAAAAAATTTAGAAATATAAGAAACAATTATAGGAAAGTTTAATTCAATACAACAAGAAGATATAATGTAACATGCATGATCATGAAATTTAACATGAATAAGCATTTCTCATAAAGCATACTATAATCATTAAAAAATAAGATATTTAAAAATATAAAAATGGATACTTAATTTAAATTTTGGATTACTATAATTAACAAGGTAAATAAGCATAAATAATAATAAATTATAATTATAATTTTAAATAAATAAATATTAAGGTTGAAATGAGGAAATTTCAACCAATGTAATAAAACTAAGAGATGTAAAGGTTAAAAGAGGGTAAATTTAGAGTTTTGTACCAATATAAAAAATTCATAGCAAAGAATTAAAAAAATGAGACAAATTGTATAGGAAAGTTGAAATCCAAATACTTAGGAGATTAAGTGTAATATCCTCGATCATAAAATCCAAAATGGATCAAAATATCTTATAATGTATGTAAAAAAACTAGTGAAATAAAGTCTTAAAAAATATAAAAATGTCTATTTAAGTAGATTGACCTATTTGAGATGAGTCCAATAACATTTGTTTTATTTTGAAAATAGATTGTTTGGAACTACTTTAAACAACCAAGTTGATAAACATAAAAAACAATGAATTAGTGTCTTAATATTAAGTTTTTATTTTTTTATTTTTATTTTTTTATTTTTTTTTATTTTTTATTTATTTATTTATTTATTTATTTATTTATTTATTTATTTTTTTAAATCCACTTTTAATATTGATAATAGGCAAATTTAGTACAAAAGGTGGTCCAAGCGACCAGGTAAACCGAGCCATTAAGCATCGGCCCAAGTTACAGTAGTCCTAGATGGTGAAGGTTAAGGCGCTCGAGAGGGTCGAGCTTACTCCCGTGGTAGAGATATCTGGATTTGAGAAGACCTTGTGTATCCCAGAAAAAAGAGTCCGCCGAGCAGGATTTGCTAGAATAAAGAGCTGCGTTCCATGCTTTCCAAGCTATCCAGGTGTCTTAATATTAAGTAAATTTGTAGTATTACTAAGCTAAGATTAATCGAAGAAATGTAGTACAAACAAATTAAAGTGATCTAAATTTCACACTAAAGGAGATTTAAAATTGTAGAATAATTTCACCAAAACTAATAAAACAATTTAGTAAAATGAGAAAATTATATAAAAAATTTAATTCCATGGCAATAAGGACATCATATGAGCATTCTCGATCATTAAATTAAAAACAAATTGAAATGTTTTCAAAAGTATGTAAAATGGAAGAAAATAAATTATTTAAAATTAGTAAAAATGAATATTTAATTAAATAATGCTCATTAAGGTGAGCGTAATAATGTTTGTTTTGTATGCATAAGACATCATTTAGAATTATTATGACTTAACACAGTAATTTTAAAAAATAAATAAATTATTTTTTAATATTAAGTAAATATATATTAAGTCTAAAATGAGATAAATTGAAATAATGCAATCTAACCAAATCAAAGCAATAAAAATGTAACACAAGAGGAGATTCAGTAATTTAACCAAATCGTTATGACTAAATTAAAGTTAAAAGAAATTTGAAACAATTAGATAAATTATATGAAACCATGTATTTTCAACGATAATAAGGATATAGAGAAAAATATCTTTTTTAAAAGACGTACAAATAAAAATGTCGCTTGAAGAATGAAAAAAATAAAAAAAATATTTAAAAATTTCAAAATGATTATTTAACTAGATAAATCTTGTTGAGACTAGTCTAATAATTTTTTTGTCTCAATCAAATGTTGTTTCAAATTACTACTATTTACAAAAGATAATAAATATTTATAGTTATAAATTATTACTATAAAATTAAGTAAACATATATTAAAATTGAAATAAGATAATTTCAAAAAATATAATAAGAAAAAATATAAAATATATAAATAAGTCAAATGAGATAAGATTTAGGATTAATTAATAATATAACCAGATCAACACAAAAAGTTTGCAAAAATGAGATAAATTGTATGAGAAAGTTGCATTTCATGATACTAAGAAGATCAAGTGTAACAACTTCATTCATCAAATTAGTTAAAAATCAAAATATCTCATAAAGCATGCATAAAATCTATGAATTTAAATTTTTAAAATTATGCAAACGAATACTTAATTGGATAGAGCATATTGTGACAACTTGAATGATTTTGTTCTGGCTCCATTAAATCTCGTTTGGAATTACTTTGAATTAAAAAAATAATAAAAAAATGAAAATTTATTTTTTAATATTAACTAAAAGTAAATTAAAATTGAAATTAGATAAGTTGAAGCAATGTAATATAACTTAAACAAAACTATGTAAAGGTCATACAAGAGGAGAATTTTAGGTTTAATTATAATATAAAAAAATAAAAGTTAAAAATTGGAAGAAATAAGATAAATTGTGTGAAAAAGTAAAATTCAAAGATATAAAAGGAGTTCAAGTATGATATCATCAATCATCAAAATATGTATGAAACAAAAAGTCTCTCAAATGGGTCCAAAGCAAATGTCAAAAAAAAATAAAACATAAAATATTATTTAAATTTACAATAATTTACAAAATTAAGTTATATTAAATAATAATAAAACTTTTTTGATATTAACAAAATAAATATTAAAGTTGAAATAAGAAAAATTAACCTAATGTAATATAACCAAATCGAAAACATCTTATGAGCAAAGAATAGAAGATTTAGAATTATATAGTGATATAACCAAGTTGAAGAGAAATATTTAAAGAAATGAGATAAATTATGTAAGCAAGTTATATTCTAAGATATTGAGAAGATTGAGTATAACATCCATGATCATCAAGTCTTGTATGAATCAAAATATCTCATAAAACATTACAAAGAGCTAGAAAATTAAAAATTGAAAAATATAAAACTAAATATTTAATTGAATAGAGCTTGTCGACGTTGATCCATCAACATTTATTTCAAGTTAGTTGGACCTCATTATGAAATACTGTGTCATCATAGCAAATAAGAAATAATAATAATAAATTATTATTTTAAAGCTAAGTAAACATTTATTGAAGCTGAAATTAGTTAAGTTGAATCAATGTAATTTCACCAAATCAATGACAAGTAAAGGTCAAACATGAAGAGATTTCAAGCTACATTATAAGATAAAATATCAAAGAAAAAAAATTGAATGAATGAGGAAAGTAGAAAGGGAAAGTTGCCATCTACGATACTAAGGAGATAGGATGTAGAGATACATAGTTAAATAACCAATTGAAAGTGGAAATATTTGGAAAAATGAGTTAAATTGTGCATGAATTTTGCAATACATATTGTTATGGAGATCAAGAGTAAAAATCTCAATCATCAAATAAATTATAAATTGAAATGTTTTAAAAATCAAGCTAAAATCCTATAAAAGAAAGCAATTAAAAATAAAAGATAAACTTCCAAATGGATAAAGCTCATCAAAATGAGCCCATCGATGTCTATTTTATCTAAATTGGTCCTCATTTTGATATGTTATGTATTACCAAAATAACCAAATATATATAACAAAAAATTATTGTTTTAAAATGGAACAAGTATTTATTATTACTAAAATAAGATAAATTGAAACAAAATAACAAAGAAATCGAAGAGAAAGCGTTGAAGAAAAGTTATCAATTATGTGAGAAAATTCACATTCCAAGATACTAAAGAGATCTTATGCAACATCCATGACCATTGAATCAGATACGAATTAAAATTCTTCATAAACCATACCAAAAACATTAAAAATAAAATATTAAATTAAATATTTTGGAAAAGATCTCCTTGAAATAAATTGAAGAATGTTTTTTCTCTTAATTGATCCTTTTTTGGAATTACTATGATTTACCAAAAAAAAAGCATAAATCATAAAAGAAAATTTATCATAAGTAAATATATATTAAATTTTAAGATAGATTAATTCAGGCAATTTAATATAACTAAATAGAAGACATGTAAAGGTGAAATGAGATTATTTTTAGCATTAAATGGCAATATAACAAAATAAAAAAAATATTAAAAAAAATAAGATAAATTGTATAGGAATATAAAATTTCAAGACACTAAGGATACTAAGTGTAACATCTTTGATAATAAAAAACATCCAAATTAAAATTTTTTATAAAGTGTGTCAAGAATTTAGAAAAAAATATTTAAATATATATAAATAAATGCTTTATTAGAGATATCTCGATGAGATGAGTTTAACAAAATTTTTTATCTCGATTAGAATTTGTTTTGAATTACTAAAAATTATCGAAGTAAACAATAATAAAAATAATATATTTTTATTTTGCTACTAAATAAATAAAAATTAAAGTTGAAATTTGAGAAATTAAATAAATTAGGTATAACTAAATGAAAGTTAAATAAAGGTCACGCATGCAATGAATTAGAATTTCATAGTCATATAATAAAATCAAAAGTGATGTGTAGAAATGAGACAAACTATCATGAAATTTACATTACATGATACTAAGGTGATGAAGTGTGAGATTCTTGATTGTTTAACCATGTGCAGATAAAAAAAGTCATATATCATTCCAAAACTATAATAAAATATTTAAAAATATAAAAATAAATTTGATGTGGAAGGAACTCTTTTAGATGAGTCAAACAACGTTTCCTTCATTGTGACCAGACCTCTTTTAAAATTACTATGATTTACCAAGATAAAAAAACATAAATAATAATAAATTAACATTTTAATATTAAGTGATAATATATTAAATTTAAAATGATATAAATTGAATTAATATAATAAAACAAATTCAACTTGATGTAAAGGTCATGCTAGAGGAGATTTGGAGTTAAAATGTAATATAACAAATTCAAAGTGAATTTTTTTAAGAAATGAGATAAATTATAAGATAAAGTTGCATTCCAAGATATGAAGGTGATGGAGATAATACCTTTAGACATCAAATTAGGTATGAATGAAACTATCTCATAAAATATATAAAAACTTTAGAAAATAAAATATTTTAGAATATGAAAATGAAAATTTAATTTGATAGATTCCACTTAGATGAGCTCAACTACATTTGTTTTGTCTCGATGTTATCGTATTGTTGACCCTTATCTATGGTGCTTAGTTGATGATAACAAACCCTAAGTATTTCTAATAAATTTGTTTGAAGAAATTTTTAGATTTAGGGTACTGAATGTGTATGTTTGTAGGAGAACTTAAATTAGAAGATGAGAAAATATGAAATCACATAAAAGTCATATTGGTTTCAGTCAAAAAACTCTAAGAGATATATTTTAAATTTAATTTTAGATATTTCAATTTAAACTTGATTAAAATGTTATGTTTAATATACTATTTATTACAAGACATAAAAAGTAATTTTTATCTAAATTAATCATCTTAGAAAAGTTTAGGTTCCAAAAAATTAGTCCGTCCTCCTTGACAAACTTGAGAATAATTTTTTTCATATTGTATTGTTGTCTTAATAACTTTTACCATAAGTACATTATAACTGTAATAATTAATTAAAAAAATAACACTAATTAAAATAATAATTAAAGAAGAATTAACTTCTCAGGAACTAGCACCAAATCCATCAAAAGAACCACAAACACTCATGACAATTAACTACTTAGGAACACTAGTCCGTAAACAAGATGACCAGTTCGAGTAAGCCCAAATATTATTTAATAGGTTGTCAGATGAAGTTAATACTTCTATTTTCAGTATATCAAGTGTTTAAAGCTATAACATCAATGATCATCAAACCAGATACGAATCAAAATGTGTCCTAAAGTGTTCCAAATCTTTATAAAGTAAAATTTTTTAAAATTCATAAATTAATATTTAAGAAAAAGCGTATCAAGAAGAGCCTAAGAACATTTATTTCTTCACTATCAACATCATCTAAAATTTTTTCAAATTACTGTAATAAATAATCATAAATAATAATAAAGTATTATTTAAATATTAAATAAAAACACATTAAAGCTTAAATGGCATATAATGAATCAATATAATATAAATGTAAGAAGAGATTTAAAGTTATAATGTAAAGTATTAAAATAAAAAAATTAATGGAAATGAGATAAATTGTACAAGAAAGTTGCATTAAAAGATACTCAGGTGACATCCTTACTCATCAAATCAAGTGTGAATCAAAGTGTCTCCTACAGCATGCCAAATCATTAGAAAAAATATTTTAAAATATAGAAATAAATAATTAATTGCATATAACTCATTAAGATGGGTTTAACCACGTTTATTTTGTCATCATCTTGTTGTGTTGGATTACAACAAATTATTATTGAATGTAGTCATAAATAATAATAAAGTATTCTTTTAACATTAAGCAAATATATCATAAAGTCAAAATTAGTTAAATTGACTCAAAGTAATATATAACACAATAAGAATGATATAAAAGTCAAATGACAAGGATTTAGAGTTACATAAAAATTAAACTAAATTAGTCAAAAAAATATATTAAGAAATAGAAATTTTACAAGCAAGTTTCTATTCAAGATACTAAAGAAAATGAGTGCCATATCCTTGATTATAGAACAAAGTACTAATCAAAATATCTAAAAAAAATGTGTTAAAACCATAAAAAAAATTAAAAATATAAAACTTTTTTAATTGGATAGAGTTGGTCTAGTTAAGCCTAACATAAATTTAAATGAGAATTTTTCTTAATATTAGAAAATATATAATAAAATTTTAATGAAATAAATTAACATATGTAACATAACCAAATGAACTTCATGTACCGATGACATCATAGGAGATGCCGAGTTTCAAAGTAAAATATCTAATTCAAAAAAAAAATTTGATAAAGGAGATAAATTTTATGGAAATCTTTTATTCCAGGATACTTAGGATATAAAAATTAACATTCTTGGTCATCAAATAATATACAAATCTAAATGTCTTAGAAAATAAGGCAAAACCTAAGAAAATTAAATCTTTATAGATATAGAAATAAATATTTATTTTGTTATAACTCATCAAGACAAGTCTAATGGCATTTTTTTTGCCTCCATTAGACCTCATTTGGATTTAATATAAAATAACATATTAAATAAACATAAATAGTAATAATTAATTATTTTAATATTTAGTAAATATATATTAGAGCTAAAATTAGAAAAATTGAAACAATATAACATAACTAAATCAATGTGATGGAAATGTCACATGAGAAGAGATTTAGTGCTACAATTTGAAAAAAAATATCACAGAGAAAAAACGGTAAAAATGAGATGAATTTTACAAGAAAGATGCTTTTTAACATAGGAGGGATATCGAGTTTAATAATCTCGATATTCCAATCAAGCACGAATAAAAATTTTTGTAAAATTTACTAAAATACATAAATAATAAAAATTTTAAAAATCTACAAATGAATATTTAATAGAATAACACTCATCAAAATGTGTCCAACAACATTTTTTTCATTTTAATTAGACCTTGTTTGCAAATATTGAAAAATGTAAATGTGAATAAGCATAATCAATAAAAGATAATTATTTTGATATTAAGTAAATTTATATTAAAGCTAAAATAATACTGAGTACAAAGTTAGAAAATAAATTAAAAAAAATTTAAAGATATCATAAGAGGAGTTTGATTTTTATAATGATATAACCAAATCAAAGCAAAAAATTTAAAAAATTGGATGAGTGTGCTTAAAAGTATCATTCCAAGATATGAAGGAAATCAAGTGTAATATTATCAATCAAGAAATTTGATGCAAATTAAAGTGCCACGTAAAGCAAGACAAAAACTTAAAAAAATTAAAAATGTAGAAATGAATATTTATGCTGATAGTGCTTTTGTGATAAGTCCTACAACATTTGTTTCATATTTATTCAAGCCAAATTAAAGGAATTTAAAGGTTACAAGAGAAGAAATATATAATTATATAATATGATATCCAAATAAACGTGAAATATTTTATAAAAATTGAAAAGTATGCATGAAAGTTGCATTCCATGATGCTATGGTGATCGAGTGTAACGTCCTCAATCATTAAGTCATATAGGGATTGTAAAGTCTTTTAAAGAACAAAAGATTCATAAAAAATAAAAAATAATTTTAGTATTACGAAAATTATTTTAAATGGATCGAATTCATCTTGTTAAAAAATTATTTGGAATTACTTAGAAATCCCAAAGTAAATAAGCATAAATGATAATAGATAATTATTTTAATATTCTATAAATATTTATTAAAGCTTAAATAAGATAAATTGATGAATTGTAGTATAAAAAATTAAAGTAATGTAAAGGTTACACGAAAGGAAATTTAAAGGTACATAGTAATGACATATTCAAAACAAAAACTTCGAAAAAAATAAACTAATTATATGGGAAAGCTTTATTCTAAGATACTTAGTAGATCAGGTACAATAGCTTCAACCATAAAATATAATATGATACATAATATTACTTAAAGGATTTTAACACTTATGAATAAAATATTTAAAATAAAAAACAAATATTTAATTAGAGAGAGCTCAACAAGATGAGTCTAATAATATTTAATTATTTTTTAAAATAAGTAATAATTGTAGAAAATCAATTTTTAAATTAAAGAAATATATATTAAACTTCAATTAGATAAATTAATGTAAGAAATTTGAATAAGTATGATAAACTATAAGAGAAAATTGCATTCCAAGATGCTAAAGAGATCGCGAGAAACATCCTTGTTTTTCAAATAAGATATGAATTCAAAAGTCTCAAAATATGTACCAAACCCATAAAAAATTATTTAAAGTATGATAATGAATATTTTTTTTGGATATCTTGTTGAGGTGAGTTCACCGACATTTGCTTCATCTTGATCGAGCCATGTTTGGAATTACTATGAATTCATAAATATAAAACAAAAAAATAACAACAAACTATTATTTTAATATTAAATAATTATATATTAAAACTAAAATTAGATAATTTGAAGAAATGTATTATAAAAAAATTAGAGTGAGGCTTTAAACACATAATAATATATTAAGAAGTACTTAAAAAAATAACCAAATAAATGCAAAAAAATTGAAATGAGATGAATTATAGGAAAGTTGCACTATATATGCTAAAAAAGACCAAGGGTGCTATCCTCTATCATTAAATTAGATATTAATAAAAAAATCTCAAAGACTATACAAAAACCCTAGAAAATGAAATTTTGAAAATATAAGAAAAATAATTGGATAGAGGTAGTGAAGAAAAGTTTGGCATTATTTCTTTGTTCTCCATTAAATCTTGTTTGAAGTTATTATGGATTAACAATTTAAATAAACGTAAAAATTAATAAATTATTTTTTATTATTAAGTAAAAATATATTATAAACCAAATATGATAAATTTATGAAAGGTAATAAAATTAATTCAAAGAATTACAAGTCACACAATAGATGTTTTAGAGTTACATAGAAATATAACTAAATTAAAAAAATTTCAAGAAGATAAACTATACCTAATATTTGCATTCCAAAATATAGAATTAATCAAGTGTAACATTCTTAAAAATAAAATTAAAAACAAAAAAAACTCCGTGCCTAAAATATATAAAATAAAGTATTTAGTTATCTACAAAATTAATATTTAATTAGATAAAAGTCATCGACCAAGGTCATAGTACATTAATTTCATCTCGATTAAGCCTCATTTTAAATTACAATGAGTTATGAAGTAAGCACAAATAAAATTTTTTGTAATATTAAGTTGATTTATTTCAAAGCTAAAATGAGATAAATTGAAGCAATGTATTATAATAAAATAATGGCCATGTAATCATCGCATGAGATGAGATGTAGTGTACATAATAATGTAACAAATGGAATGCACAAAAATGATTAACCAAATGAGATAAATAATGTGGAAAACTTGCACTCAAAGATGCTAAGAAGATCACACATAACATTCTCAATAGTGAAATTGTGTACAATTAAAAATATCTCATACAGAATATAAAAACACAAGAAATAAAGAAATGAATTCTTAATTGGTGAAAAGTTTTCCATAATGAGTCCATTGATATTTATTTCATACTAATTAGACATCATTTAAATTTACTAAAAAATAAAAGTTAATTAACGTTTTAATTTTACTTCTATATATATATATGTATAATTTGAAATGAGATAAACTAAAGCAAAATAATCTAACAAAATTAAAGTGTTGTAAATGTACCACTAAAAGATATTTATTGTAATTTAACCAAATTAAATTAAAATGTTTGAAGAAATTAGATAAATTGTGTAGGAAAGTTATATTTCAAGAAACTGAGGAAGAACAACTATAATAAGCTTGATCGTCAAATACAGCATTAATTAAATTATTATGTAAAGCATGTCAAATCCTTTGGAAATAAAATAAATAAAATTATGAAAATGAATATTTAACTTGATAGAACTAATTAAGATTAGTCTACTATTGTTTATTTTCCTTTCAATGGTCCCCATTTGAAATTACTATAAATAACCATAGTAAAGAATCATAAATAATAGTAAACAATTATTTTAATATTTAAAAAATATATATGAAAAATAAATATAGATTATGCCAATAAAATATAGAAAAATCGAATTGATGCAAAGATCACATACATGGGCAATTTGATTTTCATAGTAATGTAATAAAATGAAAGAAAAAAATTGAATACATTAGATATCCTAAATGAGAAATTATTATTCCTAGAAACTATAAAGATCGAGTATGACATCCTTAATGATCAAGCCACTTATGTGTCAAAGTTTCTTATGAAGCATGCCAAAACACTTTTAAATAATTATCCAAAAATATGAAAACTTATTTAATTGGATAGACCTTAACGGCATAGGTTAATGACATCAATAATTATTATTAATTACCAAAAAATAAGAATAACTATTGATAAATTATTTTTTAAATATTTAATAAATACTTAAAAGAAAAAACAAAAATGACACTTAAACCAACATTATTAAAAAAATCAATGTAAAACATTTGATTAAATGAGATAAAATGTAAGAGAAAGTTATAATCCAAAATACTAAGGAAATGAAGGGAATAAACCATGATAAAAAAATAAGTTATTAATCAAAATATATCATTAAATAAGACAACACAAGAGAAAAGAGAGTTCATTTAGATGAGTCATACTACACTTATTTCATATTGATTAGATCTCAATTGGAATTACAAAGAATTAAATAAAAACATGAGCATAAATAAAAAAATTATCATTTTCATATTATGTAAAAGCACATTAATCAATAAGTGAGATAAATTAAGATAACATAATATAACAAAAAATATCAATGTAAAATCACACTAGAGTAATTTAGAAATATTTTATAAAACAGGAAAAAATGTTAAAAAATAAAATATTTAAAACATAAAAAGGAATACTTATTAGTTAGAATTTACTAAGAAGATTGTAGCAACTTTTGTTTCCTCTTGATCACACTTCGTTTGGAATTAGTATGAATTACAAATATAAATAAAAATAAATAATAATAGATTATTACTTCAATATTAAGTCAACTTTATTAAGTTAGAATGAGACAAATTGAAGTAATATAATATAGAATAATGAAAGTGGTGTAAGAATCTCATGAGTGGAGTATAAGAATTTCATTGTAATAAAACAAAATAAAATCAAAAGTTTTGAAGAGATGACAAAAATTGTATGGAAAAAGTAAACTCCAAGATACTAAACAGATCGATTGTGTTGAACTTGATTAGCAAATTTGGTACAAATAAAAATGACTAATAAAACATGTTGAAATCATAAAAAATAAATTATTTAAAAGTACAAAAATTTAAATGGACAGATCTCAATAAAACAAGTTTAACAACATTTTCTTTCATCCTCATTAGATATGGTTTTAAATTATTGATAATTGTACAATAAAATAAGAAAAAAATCATTATAAAATATTGTTTTATTGTAAAATAAATATATTAGTGGTGAAATGACATAAATTGAAGCAATGCAGTTTGTCCAAATTAAAATGATTAAAATTTTGATTAATTGAGGTAAATTTTAAGAGAAACTTGTATCCAAAGAAAGTAAGGAGAACGAGTTTAACATCCTCAATCATCAAATTTTGCTAAAAAATTAAAAATAGCTTATAAAACATATCAAGTCCCAAAGAAAATAAAAGGCATAAAAATATAAAAAAATATATTTAGTTTGAAAATACTCTTCCTAATGAAGAATTGTATTTTTTTTGTCTGAGTGTGACCATGTTTAGAATTTTAACAAATTTTTACAATAAATAAACAATAATAATAATAATAAATTATTTTAATATTAAGTAATCATATAGTAAAATGTAAATGAGATAAATGAAATCTATTCAACAAAAAAAAATTGTAGTGATGTGGAGGTCACATCAAAGGTGAATAAGTTTTTCAAAGTAATATAACTAAAGAAAAAGAAAAACTTAAGAGGTAATAAATAAATTGTACAAGAAATTTGCATTCTAGGATATTCAAGAGATTGAGTATAGCATCCTTGATCGTTAAATTAGGTAGAAATCAAAATATCTCATAAGATGTGTAACAAATAGTAGAAAATGAAATATTTTAAAAAATGAATGTTTAATTATATAGAAAACATCATGACTTGGGTTAGAATTATTTTGAACAACTAAAGAAAAAATTAAATAAGATAAATTTTTTATTTTAATAATAATTGAAAATTTATTAAAATTAAATGTTAAAAAGTCAAGTAAAATAATATAACATAAAAAAGTAAAATTTGAAGATGTGAGATATATTTTGTTAGAAAATTGCATTCCAAGAGAATGAGAACATTGAGTATAACAATGTTGTTATCAAATAAAGCAAGAATTGAAAGGTCTCATAAAGTGAGCCTAAAATTTAGAAAATAAAATATTTGAAAAATATAGAAAATAAGTATATTAAATTGGATAGTGCTTATTAATACTAGTCGAATGGCCATTGTTTTATCTCAATTTCACCTCATTTTTAATTAATCCTAATTGCCAAAGTAAATAGGCATAAACACAACATGTGATTTTTATAATATTAAGTAAACATATATTAACACTAAAATGGGAAAAATTGATGCAATGTAATATAATTAAGTCAATTTGATGTAAATATAACTTGAGATGAGATTTGAGTAACATAGTAATATTTCAAAATAATACAAAAAATTTGAAGAGATAAATTATATGAGAAAGTTGTATTCTAATATATAATGGAGATTAATTGTAGTAACCTTATTCATTAAACTTAAACAGAGATGAAACAACTCATAAAGCATTCAAAACCATATGAAAAAAATATATCATAAAAATATAAAAATGAACATTTAATTACATATAGCTCAGTTAGACAATTTAAAAAATGTTTTGTTTTGTCTAGATCAAGCAACATTTGGGGTTCTAAAAAATTACTAAAGTAGACAAGAAATTAAATAAAATATTACTATTTTAATATCAAACAACAATATACTAAAACTAACAAAACATAATATAAGGTAATGGAATATAATTAAATCAAAGTAATATAAAAGTCACACAATAGTAGAATTAGAGTTTCATAATAATATGATAAAATCAATGAGAAATTTTAAGAAAACATGATTAATTATAATAGAAAGTTGTATTCCAAGATAGTAAGGACATTAAGTGTAGTATCCTTGACTATCAAATTAGGTAGGAATCAAATTATCTCATGAACGAAGCAAAAAAGCTTATAAATTAAAAATTTTGAAAATGTAAAAATTAATACTTAGTTGGATGGAGCTTGTGGAGGCGTGTCCAATAATGTTTGTTTTGTCATTATAGGACATCATTTAGATTTACTATTAATTACAAAATTAAATAAAACTTAATAATATCAAATTATTATTTTATTACTTAGCAAATATATATAATAAAGGCTAAATAAGATAAAATGAAGCCATGTCAGATAACTAAATAAAAATGAGATAATAGTCACACAGGAGGAGATTCATAATAACATAGTAACAAAATAGAATAAAAATAAAAAATTTGAAGAATTGAGATAAAGTCTATAAGAAACTTGCATTCCATGATATAAAGGAGATCAAGTGTAGCATATTTAATCATAAAATTAAAAACAATTTGTAATATCTTTTTGGGAGTGTTAGGATACTAGGAACTAATATAATTAAGAAAAATATAAAAAATTAGATTTTAATTAGATGAAGCTCATTTAGTATTGCATCAATTATACCTCGTCAACAAATACTTTGAATTAACAAAAAAAACTAAGCACAAATTATAATAAAATATTATTTTAATATTAAGAAAATATGAATTAAAACTAAATAAGATAAATTTAAGAAATATAATACAACTAAATCAAAGCGATATGAAGGTGACATAAGTGAAAACATAGAGTTTGATATTAACATAACTAAATCAAAAGAAAAAAATTAAAGAAATGAGATAAATTATAAAGGAAAATTGCGCTACACATTCCTTTAAATTTTTATATGTATAATCAATAGTTGTTAAATTAGATATTAATTAAAAAGTCGTATAAAGGGCTTATAAATTCTAAAAAATAAACTTTTTAAGAATATAAAAAATATTTAATTAGATAGAGGTCATCAATATGAGTCCATCGACATTAGTTTCTTCTCAATTGGTTCTTTTTTGGAAATTAGTAAATTACAAAACTAAATAATCATAAATTGATGAAATGTAATAGAAATGATTCAAAGTAATAAAAAAGTCACATGATAAGAGATTTAGAATTACATTAAAACATAACCAAATGAACAAAAAAATTTCAACAAATGAGGTAAATTATATTAGAAAGTTGTATTGTAATATACAAAAGATTTCAACTATAACATTCTTAGTTGTCAAATCCAAAATGATAAAAATATCACCTTAAACATGGTAAATATTAGAAAATAAAATATTTAAATATTTAATTTGGTGAAGCTCATCAATCTAAGTTGAATGACTCTAGCTTCATCTAACTAGACCATGTTATAATTCAAACAAATTTACCAAATGAGCAAAAGTAATAGTTAATTTTTTCGATATTAAATAAACATATATTAATGTTACAATGAGTTAAATTGAAGAAATACATTTTAATCAAATGAAGGTGAATAAAACATCACATGAGATGAGATGTATAGTAACATATAATTATAACCAAATCAATGCAAAACTTTTGAAAAATTATGATAAATTCTATGAGAAAATTACATTCCAACACACCAAGGAGATGGAATGTAACATCCATATCCACCAAATTTGGTACAAATAAAATATCTAAAAAAAACATGCCAAAACATTAAAAATATTAAAATGAAATTTTAATTGGATAAAACCTATTAAAATGAGTCAAATCAAACTTCAATTGGAAAGACCAGATCTAGATGAGAATTGTTGTGAATTAGCAAATTATATAATAAAAAATAATAACAAATTAATATTTTATAATTATATAAATATATATTAATTATAAAAAGAGATAAATTTTGAAGAATTATAATACAACAAAGCCAATGCTATTAAAATTTCACACGATAGGAGATTTAGAGTTAGAAAGTAATATAACAAAATTAAAGTGAAAAGCCTAAAAAATAAGATAAATTAAAGTTCGCACGAGAAGAGATTTAGAGTTACACACTCATAAAACTTAATTAAAGTAATAAATTGTAGTAATGAGAAATTGTATGAGAATGCTATAATACAAGATGCTAAATAGATTGAACACAACATTCTTCCTCATAAAAAAAGTACAATAAAAATATTTCATAAAGCATTCTAAAATAAAAGAAAATAAAATATTTTTAAAACATAAAAAATGATTATCTTATTGGATAGACCCTGTCAACACATGTCTAACGACATTTGTTTAGTTTTTATCAACCATATTTAGAATTACTAAACCATATTAAAGTAAACAATATTATGTTATTTTTTTGAGATTAAGTAAAAATATTTTAAGGCTAAAATGTGATAAATTAAAGCAATGTAATATAACCAAATCAATACAATCTAAAAGACACATGGTATGAGATTTTGTGTTAAATAAAAATTTGATCAAATCAATTAAAAACCTTTTAGTAAATGAGATAAAATATATGAGAAATTTGGACTCCAAGTTAAAAAGGAGATTGAGTGTAATATCCTTGATCATCAATTAAAAAGGAGATTGAGTGTAATATCATTGATCATCAACAATTCAAGTATGAAAAAATATCCCCAAAGCTCGCAAAAAGCTATATAAAATAAAGTGTTTAAAAATATAAATAAAAAAAATTTCATTGGGTAGAGCTCATTGAGGTATGGCAAACAATGTTCGTATCTTTTGGATGAAAACTATTTTGGAATTACTATAAATTATCAACATAAATAAACATGAATAATAATAAATTATAATTATCAAATTAATTATATATATATATATATATATATATATATATATATATATATATATATATATATATATATATATTAATCTTAAATGTGGTAAATATAAGCATTGAAATATTTCCAAATCAAGGCAAAATAATTTGAAGAAATGTTATAAATAAAATGAGACAATTACATTCCAAGATACTAAGTAGATCAATTGTAATATGTACTACCATCAAATAAGTTTTGAATCAAAATATCTTGTGAGGCATGCTAAAGCATTGAAAATAAAAGATTTAACACTATTAAAATAAATATTGATATTGATAGAACTTGTCTAGACAAGTCCAACAATAGTTTTTTTTATCTTGAATGGATTTTATTTGAAATTATTATAATTTTGCATAATAAATAAGATTAAAAATAATAAATTACAAATTTAATATTAAGACAACATATATTAAAGTTAAAATAAGATAAATTGAATAAATGAAATAAAGTGTACATGGAAAATTCATTATAAGTTGCTAAGGTGATTGAGTGTAACAACCTCAATTGTTAAATTAGGTATGAGTACAAATGTCTCTAAAGGCATGCAAAGACCATAAAAAAGAACATATTTAAAAATATAAACATAAATATTTGATAGAATATTAGTCATTGAGGTAAGTCTAATTCTTTTTTTATTTCAAACAGATCACATTTAGAATTATAATGAATTACTAAATTAAAAAAGAATAAATAATAAAAATAATTATTTTTTAATTTTTTATAAATACAATTCATAGCTAAAATAAAATACATTTTAATAATCTAATATAACAAAATCAAATTGATGTGAAGGACACATGTAAGGATGTTTATATTTTTTTAGAGATAAGATAAATTGTAGGAAAAAGTTGTATTTGAAACAAGTAAGTTGAAGAGTAACGTCCTCGATCATTAACTTTCTATGAATTAAAATATCTCATAAAACCTATCTAAACTTTATAAATTAAATAATTTGAAGATATAAAAAAGAATACCCAAATGGATAAAGCTCTTTGACTCAAGTCTAACAAGGTTTTTTTCATCACGATTAGATTCATTTGCAATTAGAATGAAATAAAAAAATAAATAATGAAAAATATTAATAAAGAATAACTAATTATTAAGTAAACATATATTTAACTCAAAATGAGATTAATTGAATGAATGTAATATAAAAAAATCAAAGCGATGTAAAGGTCAAACAAGAAAAGATTTAGAGTTGCGTAGCAATATAAAAAATTCAACATGAAAATTTGAAGAAATATGATAAAATGTAAAGGAATATTACATTGTAGGATATTAAGTAAATTGTGTGTACTATCCTTGACAATTAAATCAATTAGGAATTGAAATGCCTCTCAAAGGTTACAAAAACCTACAAAATAAAATATTTAAACATAAAAAAATGAATATTTAATTTGATGGAGCTTGTTAACTCAAGGCTAGTGATAATTGATATGTCACAATCAGTTGTCATTTGTAGTTATTATGAATTATCAAAATAAGCACAAAAATATGAAAAAATTATTTTAATTAAATATTATTTAGTTAATAGATATTATAGCTAAAATAAGATAAGTTAAAGTAATTTAACATAAAAAAAGCAAGATATTGTAAAGCTCGCATGAGAGGAGACGTAAATTAACATAGCGTAGTAACCAAATAAAATACAAAAAGCCTTAGAAATTAGAAAAATTTTGTGTAAGCTTATAATAAAATATTAAGGTTATCAAGTGGAAAATTCTCGACTATAAAACTAGGTGTGAGACATAAAATCTTGTAAGACATGCCAAAATTCTAAAATTAAAAAAAATTAAAATTTTATAAATAAATATTTAAAGCTATAGAACTCATCAAGATGAGTCTAATGAGTTTGTTTTGTCTCAAATGGGCCTTATTTAAAATTATAGTGAATTACCATGGCAAATGATCATAAATGATTATAAATTAGTTTTTTAATATTAAGAAAAATTTTAAATAAATAAAATAAATTATATTGGTATGGTGTGTATTCCAATATACTAAAGAATCAGTCATGCTTCATTGTTAAACAAGGCATTAATTGAAATATGTTTGAAATCATGCCAAACCTAAAGAGAATAATACATCTAAGGATATAGTAAAGAATATCTAATTGGATGTTGCTCATTAAGCAAGTCAAATGAGTTACCAAATTAAATAAAAAATAATAATAAAATATTATTTTTAATATCTAGTAAACATTTATTAATGCTCAAAAATCAGATAAATTGAAGCATTGTAATAAAACCAAATCAATGCGAGGTTTTGTTCACATAACAAAATAAAAATGAAAAGTTTGAAATAATGAGACAAATTATACATGAAAGTTGCATTCCAATGTTCTATAGAGATCGAGTGTAACATTCATGATTATCAAATAAAATACAAATTAAGATGTTTCATAATGCACATCAAAATGTAAGAAAATAAAATATTTATAAATTTGAAAAAAGAATTAATTTGATGGAGCTCATAGTGGAGAGAACAATGACATTTGTCACAACTTTAGCACTCCTCATTTAGATTTACTATGAATTACCAAAGTAAATAACACAAAATAATAGTACATTATTTTTTTTAATATTAAAAAAGTATATATTAAAGATGAAATAAGATAAATTAAATAAATGAAATAAAACCAAATAAAAATGATGTGAAGGTCACAAAAGAAAAGATTTTGAGTTACATAATAAATAATAAAATAATTGCAAAACATTTAAAGAAATAAGATAATTTTTATGGGAAAATTGTATTCCAAGATGCCCAAGAGATTGGGTTCAACATTATCAATCATTCAATTAAGTACCACTCAAAATCCTAAAATTTGTTGAAATCATAAAAATAAATTATTTGAAAAAAAATAAAAAATAAATATTTAATGAATAAAGCTAACTGAAGAGAGTCCATTAATAATTGTTTCATCTTGATTACACTTCATTTAAGATTATGGAAATTTTCCAAAGTAAATAAACATAAGTAATAATAAATTTTTTATTTTAATATTAAGTAAATATTTTTTGAAGTTTAAGTGTGCTAATTGAAGCAATGTAATATGACTGAATCAGAGTGATGTAAAAACCTACAAGAGTTCAGATTTAGAGTTAATCAAATCAAGGCAAATAATTTAAGAAATTGAGATAATTTGATTAGAAAAGTTGCATCATAAGATACTAAGGAGAGCAAGTATAGCTTCATTGATCATCAACTTAGGCACAAATTAAAATATCTCATAAAACATACCAAAACTATAAAAGAATAAAATATTTTAAAATATTAAAATTAATATTTAATTGGATATAGCATACTGAGATGGGTTTAATGATATTTGCTTTGTCATGATCAGACTAAGTTTAGAATTACTATGAAATACCAAAGTAAATAACCAAAAGGAATAATAAATTATTATTTTACTATTAAGTGAATATATGTCAAGGATAAAATTAATGTAATGTAGCCAATGTGAAGCGATGTAATGGTCATATTAGAAAATATTTGAGTTACCTTGTAATATAACAAAATCTAAGAAAACTTCAAAAAAATAGGAGATTTACAAGAAATTTACATTCCAAAATATTAATAAGTTTGAGCAAAAAATCCTCTCTTATCAACTTGGAATGACTCCAAAGTTTCAAAAACTATGCCAAAATCACAAAAAAGAAAGTACTTAAAAATATAAAATTGAATATTTTACTTGATAGAACTCATCAAAGGTGAGTCCAACAATTTTTGTTTCATCTTGATTAGACCTCATGTAGATTTATTGTAAATTACAAAAGTAAATATGCATAATTACTAAAAAATAAACTTTAAATTTCAAATAAGTAAATATTAAAGCTTAAATTTTATAAATTGAAGAAATGTGACTAATTAAATCAAAACGATGTTAAGGTTTGTCGAAAAAATATTTAGAGTTGCATAGTAACATTTCAAAATCGAAGAGAACAATTTGTAGAAAAGAGATAAATGATACAAGAATATTACATTCAAACACACTAGCATGGTCAAGTGTAACATCCCAAATAGTCAAATTAGTTGCTAATTAAAAATTCTTGTAAACCATACCAAACCTTTGAAAGAAAAGCATTAAAATTACTGAAATGAATGTTTTGCTGGATAAAGCTTCTCGATTTGAGTCCAATGAAGTTTTCTTTGTCTTGGTCATACTATATTTAGAATTACCAAAATAAATATGCAAAAGGAAGAATAAACTTTAAATGATATTTCAAGTAAATATATATTAAAGATGAATGAAATCAATTGAAACAATGTAACATAACTAAATTAAAGCAATAAAAGGTAACATAAGAGAAGATTTATAATTACATAACAATATAACAAAAGAACATTGATAAAATAACATTAATTATATAAGAAAGTTGCATTGCAAGATACCAAGGAGCTTGAATGAATTATTGTCAATTTTTAAAACCTTAGAAAATAAAATTTTAAAAAATATTGAAATGAATATTTAACTTGATAGATCTTATTACATTATTCTAGTACCAGTCGTTTCTTATCAATAGGACCTCATTTAAAATTACTACAAATTACCAAAGTAAATCAAATAAAATGAATCAATATAATAAAATTAATTCAAGGTGATATAAAGGTCACATAATAAAAGATATATGTTAAATGGAAATAAATAAAATCAATGCAAAAGTATTTGACAAATTAGATAAATTACATGGGAGTGTTGCATTGCAAGATAGTTAAGAGATTAAGTATAACATCCTCAATAATCAAGTCAAGTAGTACTCAAATTATATTATACAATGTGACAAAACATTGAAAAGTAAAAAATTTAAAAATAAAGAAACAATTGTTTTATTAGATAAGGCGTAATGAGACTAGACCAACTAGAAAAATGAATAGGCATAAATATTAATAATTTTCTTTTATGTTATGTAAATAAAAATTCGAGCTAAATTCATATTAATTGAAATAATATAATATAACAAAATCATGGCAATCTAAAGAACACAAGAGAGAAGAAGTACAGTTACATAGTTTAATAAAAAATTCAAGGAAATAACATTTGGAAAAAAATGATTTAAATCATACAGAAATGTTGCATTACAAGATAATATGTAGATCGAGGGTGATAGCCTCATTCATAAAATAAGAAATGAATTAAGATATCTCATAAAGAGTGCAAAGAATCTATAAAAGAAAAAATTTTCAAATATATAAAATAATATTTAATTGGACAAAGCTTGTTGAAATAAGTCCAAAAACATCATTTAGAATTACATAAATTACCTACAAAAACAAGCACATAAAATGATAAATTACTATTTTAGTATTAAGAAAGTATTTATTAATTCTAAAATGAGATAAATTAAAAAAAATAATAAAACCATATCATCGAGAAGAGTTTAAAGAATTGATAGTAAATATATGAGAAAATCTATATTGCAAGATATTGAAGAGTTTTTGTGTAGTATGTATGATTGTCAACTTAGGTATTAATTAAAATATCTCATAAATCACACACAAAATATTAAAAGTAAAATATTTAAAAATATAAAATTGAATATTCAATTTGATAGAGCTACATGAGATAAGGTCGATGACATTTATTTCCTCTCAATTTGACTTCATTTGTAATTACTGTGGTTTACCAAAGTAAATAATTATAAATCATAAAAAAATTTATAGTAAGTAAATATACATTAAATCAAAAGATAGATGAACTAATGTAATGTAATATAACTTAATCAAAGCCATGTAAAGATGACACGAGAGGTGATTTATTATTAAAAAGTGATATAACAATATCAAAGAAAAACAATTTGAGAAAATGAGATAAATAGTATGGGAAAGTAAAATTTCAAAAAAAAACAGTTTGAGTACAAATCTTTGATTGTCAAATATGCTACAAATTGAAATTTCATATGAAGTTTGTCAAGGCTTTGCAAAATAAAACATTTAGGAATACAAAAAGAATTTTTTAATCAAACAAAGCTCCTCAAGACAAGTCAAATGACATTTTTTCATCTCGATCAAAACTTGTTTAGAATTATTACAAATTGTCAAACTAAACAAACATAAATAATAAAACAATTATTTTAGATTTAAAAAAAAAGAATACTAAGGTAGAAATAAGATGAATAAAATAATAAGGTACATCCAAATAAAAATTATATAAAGGCCACACAAAATGGGAAATAAAGTTTCATAGTCATATATTAGAAGCAACACAAGTCTTTTGAAAAGGTGAGATAAGGTGTACATAAAATTTGCATTACTTGATATTAACAAGATTATGTGTAATATTCCTAGTCATCTAATTATGCATAAAAACAAATGACTTATAATGCATCCTAAAGCTATAAAACAAAATGTTTTAAAATATAAGAATAAATATTAATTAGAAGGTGCTCATTAAGATGAGTCCAACAACATGAGCCTCTTCTCCATCAGTTCTCTTTTTAAATTATTATGATTTACCAAATTAAATAAGCATAAATAATAAAAAATTATTATTTTAATGTTAAGTAAAAATATATTACAATTGAAATTATATAAAGTGAAGTAATATAATAAAACTAATTAAAAATTATGTAAAGGACACATGAGAGGAGTTCTAGAGTTTCATAGAAATATAACCAAATCAAAGTGAACTTTTCAGAGAAATTAGATAAAATTTAAGGGAAAGTTGGATTATATATATGAAAGTAATCAAGTGTAGTATCGTTGATCATAAAATAAGATACAAATAAAAGTATCTCATAAAACATAAAAAAATTTAGAATAGAAAATACTTAGAAAAGTAAAAATGAATACTTAATTACATAAAGTTCATCATGATGACTCCAAAGGCACTTGTTTTGTCTTGACCGCATTGTATAGTTGACCTCTAACCACAGTGCTTTGTTTTGTGATAATAAATCCTATTTATTTCTAATTAATTTGTTTGAACAAATTTTTAGATTTGATGTAGTCGATCCTCATGTTGATGGGTGAATATAAAAAATAAGATGAGTAAATGTCAAATCTCATAAAGATTACAATGTGTTGAATGCAAGACCTAGTGATATATTTTGTATTTAAGTTTTACTATTTTATTACAAGTCAAAAAATAAATTTCATTTAAGTTAATAATCCAATAAAAATATTAAGGTTTTTGAAAACTTAATCCAACTACGTTGGCCATCATAAGAATTTTTTTAATCAAATCTTTGTATTATCTTAATAACTTTTTAAAAAAGGATGTTTTAATTACAATAATTAATTAGTAAAAATAACACTAATTAAAACAATGATTAAATATGGCTTAATTATCTTGAAACTCCTCAAACACCTAGGATGTTAATAACGAGTTGGGAATGCTAGTCTCCAAACAAGTTGATCAGTCCTAGTGACACAAAGCTTTCTTTGATAGGTTGTTAGATTAGATTATTACTCTTATATCTACATATGAACTATTTTGAAAATGTAACACCATCAAGTGCAACAACTTCAATTATCAAATAAAGTACAAATCAAAATATCTCCTAAAGTGTGAATATTTAAAAATATATAAATAAATATTTAAGATGATGGAATTTTTTGAGATGAGACAAACAACATTTGTTTATTCTTGATTGGATCTAGATTGAAATTTTTACAAACTAGTATAGTAAATAAGTACAAAAAAATTGTTATTTAAAAATTAAGTAAATATTTATTAAAGAATAAGTGAGATAAATTCTGTCAATATAATATAACTAGATTAAAGTGATACAAAAATCACATTTAAAGAAATTAAGATTTATGTATTAATATATCCAAATCAATGAAAAATATAAAAGAAATAAGATAAATTATATGAGAAAGTTGCATTCAAAGGTACTAAGATAAATGAGTGTAACATCCACAATCATGGAATTAGGTATGAATCAAAATATTTTTTTAGAGCATGCCAAACCCTTAGAATATAATATTTAAAATTATAAAAAATAATATTTAGATTGATAAAGCTCATGGAGATGAGTCCAACCACATTTGTTTCATCTTGAACCTCTTGTTTAATTAAGAGTGAAGTAAAGATTATGTGAGAAGAGATTTTGTGTTACATAGTACTATAATCAAATTAAAGAAAAATATAAAAAGATGAGAAACACTGTATGGGAAAATTGAATACAATGATAGTAAGCATATATAATGTAACATGCATGATTGTGAAATCTAACATGAATGTACATTTCTCATAAAGCATACTATAACATTAAATTTTTTTTTTAAAAATACAAAAAATGAATATTTAATTTAAATTTGGAATTACTATGAATTATGAAGGTAAATAAGATTAAATAATAATAAATTATAATTTTATTATTAAGTAAATAAAATCATGGATGAAATGAGAAAAATTGAACCTATGTAATGAAGCTAGGTGATGTAAAGGTTAAAAGAGGGTAAATTTAGAGTTATGTACTAATACTAACAATTCATAGTAAAGAATTAAAAAAATGAGAAACTGTATGGGATAGTTGAAATCCAAATACTTAGGAGATCAAGTGCAACATCCTCGATCATAAAATCAAGAATTGATCAAAATATCTTATAATGTATGCCAAAAATCAGTGAAATTAAGTCTTAAAAATGTAAAAATTATTATTTAATTAGATAGAGTTATTTGAGATGAGTAGAATAACATTTGTTTTATCTTAAAAATAGATTGTTTGGAATACATTAAATTAACTAAAGTAGATAAACATAAAATATTGTAAATTATTATTTTAATATTAAATAACTTTATAGTTTTACTAAGCTAAGATTAATTGAGGAAATGCAGTATAAACAAATTAATGTGACGTAAATGTTACACTAGTGGAGACTCAAAATTGTAGAATAATTTGCCCAAAACAAAGAAAACAATTTGGAAAAATAAGATAAATTATATAGAAAGTTTAATTCCATGACAGTAAGGACATCGTGTGATGTATTCTCAACCATCAAATCAAATACAAATTGAAATATTTTAAAAATATGTAAAACCCTAGAAAATAAATTATTTAAAATTATTAAAAATGAATATTTAATTTTATACTGCTCATCTAGGTGAGTGTAATAATGTTTGTTTTGTATACATAGAGCATCATTTAGAATTATTAAGACTTAACAAAGTAATTTAAAAAATAATAAATTATTTTTTAATATTAAGTAAATATATATTAAGTCTAAAATGAGATAAATTGAAACAAAGTAATGTAACAAAATCAAAGCGATAAAAATGTCACAATAGAGGAGATTTAGTAATTTAACCAAATCCTGATGACCAAATTAATGTTAAAAATTTGAAACAATTAAATAAATTATATGAAACCATTTTTTTAAATAATAAGGAGATAGAGTAAAACATCTTTTTTAAAATAGGTACAAACCAAAAAGTCTATTGAAGCATCAAAAAAAATTGAAACAATATTTAAAAATTTCAGAATGATTATTTAACAAGATAAATCTTGTTTAGATTAGTTTAATGACTTTTTGTGTCAATCAAATGTTGTTTTAAATTACTGTTATTTACAAAAGTAAATAAAAATTTATAGTAATAAATTATTACTTTAAAATTTGGTAAATATATATATTAAAATTGAGATAAGGTAATTTCAAAAAATATAATAAGAAAAAAAATAAAAGATATAAATAAGTCAAATGAGATAAGATTTAAAATTAAATAATAATATAACTAGATCAATACAAAAAATTTCCAAAAATAAGATAACTTTTACAAGAAAGTTGTTTTCCATGATACTAAGAAGATTGAGTGTAACAACTCCATTCATCAAATTAGTTACAAATCAAAAATATCTTATAAAACATGCATAAAATCTATCAATTTAAATTTTTAAAATTATACAAATGAACACTTAATTGGATAGAGCATATTGTGACAACTTCAACGATTTTTGTTATTGCTCCAATAAATCTCATTTGGAATTACTTTGAATTAAAAAAATGATAAAAAAATGACATTAGCATTTTAATGTTAACTAAAAGTATATTAAAATTGAATTTAGATAAGCCGAAGTAATGTAATATAACTAAATCAAAACTATGTAAAGGTGATACTGGAGGAGAATTAGAAGTATAATTATAATATAACAAAATAAAAATAAAACATTTCAAGAAATAAGATAAATTGTATGAAAAGGTTACATTCAAAGATATAAAAGGAGATCAAGTATAACATTGTCAGTCATCAAAATATGTACAAAACAAAATGTATCTCAAAGGGGTCGAAAGCAAATGTTAGAAAAACGAAAAATAAAAATTCATTTATATTTACAATAATTTGCAAAATTAAGTTAGAATAAATAATAATAAAACTTTTTTATATTAAGAAGATAAATATTAAAGTTAAAATAAGAAAATTTATTGCAATGTAATATAACCAAATCAAAAACATCTCATGAGCAAAAAGTAGTAGATTTAAAATTATATAGTGATATAACCAAATTGAGGAGAGATATTTAAAGAAATGAGATAAATTATTTAAGCAAGTTACATTCTAAGATATTAAGAAGATTGAGTACAACATCCATGATTATCAAGTTAGGTATGAATCAAAATATCCTATAAATCATTATAAAGAACTAAAAAATCAAAAATCAAAAAGTATAAAACTAAATATTTAATTGAATAGAGCTAGTTGAGGTTGATCCATAGACATTTGTTTCATGTTAGTTGGACCTCATTATGAAATACTGTGAATCGTCATATTAAATAAGTAATAGTAATAATAATAAATTATTGATTTAAATCTAAGTAAACAATTATTAAAGCTGAAATAAGTTAAGTTGAATCAATGTAATACCACAAAATCAATGACAAGTAAAGGTCAAACATTAAGAGATTTCAAGTAACTTTATAATATAAAATATCAAAGAAAAAATTTAATGAATGATGAAAATAGAAAGGGAATGTTGTACTATATGGTACTGAGGAGATGGGATGTAGAGATACATTGTTAAATAACAAATTCAAAGTGAAACTATGTGGAAAAATGAGTTAAATTATGCATGAATTTTGCATAGCATATTGTTAACAAGATCGTGAGTAATAATCTCAATCATCAAACAAATTATAAACTAAAATGTTTTAGAAATCAAGCTAAAAAATTATAAAAGAAAGCATTTAAAAATATAGGATAAACTTCCAAATGGATAAAGCTCATCAAAATAAGCCCAACGATATCTATTTCATCTCAATTGGTCCTCATTTTGATATGTTATGTTTTACCAAAATAATCAAACACATATAAAAATAAAATATTGTTTTAAAATTGAAGAAGTATTTATTATTACTAAAATAAGATAAATTGATACAAAATAGCAAAAAAAATTGATGAGAAAGTGTTGAAGAAAAGTTATCAATTATGTGAGAAAATTCACATTCCAAGATACTGAGGAGATCTTATGTAACAACCATGACCACTGAATTAGATACGAATTAATATGCTTCATAGACCATACTAAAAACTTTAAAAATAAAATATTTAAAAATATTAAATTAAATAATTTGGGATAGATCTTCTTGAAATAAATTGAAGAATGTTTTTTGTCTTAATTGATCCATTGTTTGGAATTACTATGATTTACCGAAGTAAATAAGCATATATCATAAAAGAAAATTTATAATAAGTAAATATATATTAAATTTTAAAATAGATAAATTAGGGCAATTTAATATAACTAAATAAAAGACATGTAAAGGTGAAATGTGATGTTTTTGTAGTGTTAAATGGCAATATAGCAAGATCAAAATAAAATATTTTAAAAAATGAGATAAATTATATAGGAATATAAAATTTCAAGACACTAAGGATATTGAGTGCAATATCTTCGATAATAAAAAGCATAACAAATGAAATTTTTTATAAACTGTGCCAAGATTCTGGAAAATAAAGTATTTAAAAATATAGAAATAAATACTTAATTAGATATAGCTCGAGAGTTTACTCTAACTAAATTTTTTATCTCAATTAGAATTTGTTTGGAATATTAAGAATTATCGAAGTAAACAAGAATACAACAAATATATATTTATTTTTCTATTAAATAAAAGAACATTAAAGTTGACATGTCGTAAATTAAATAAATTAGGTATAACTAAATGAAAGTTAAAAAATGGTCACATATGCAAAGAATTAGAATTTCCTAGTCATATAATAAAATAAAAAGTGCTGTATAGAAATGAGACAAACTATACATGAAATTTACATTACATGATACTAAGGTGAAGAAGTGTGACATTCTTGATCATTTAACCATATGTAGATAAAAAAAAGTCATAAAGCATTCCAAAACTATAATAAAAATATTTAAAAATATAAAAATGAATTTTATGTGGAAAGAGCTTATTTAGATGAGTCTAATAATGTTTCCTTCATCTTGACCAGACCTCATTTAAAATTACTATGATTTACCAAGATAAAAAAGTATAAATAACAATAACTTAATATTGTAGTATTAAGTGATAATATATTAAAGTTGAATTGATATAAATTGAAGCAATATAATAAAACCAACTCAATATGATGTAAACGTCATGCTAGAAGAGATTTAGAGTTACATCATAATATAACAAATTTAAAGTGAAATGCTTTAAGAAATGAGATAAATTATAAGATAAAGTTGCATTCCAAGATATGATGGAGATTAAGGTAATATCTTTAGACATTAAATTAGGTATGAATAAAACTATTTAGTTAAATAAATAAAAAATATAGAAAATTAAATATTTTAAAACATAAAAATGAAAATTTAATTTGATAGAGTTCACTAAGATGAGCTCAACCACATTTGTTTTGTCTTGATCATGTTGTATTATTGACCCCTATCTGTGGTGCTTAATTGATGATAACAAATCCTAAGTATTTCTAAAGAATTTATTTGAAGAAATTTTTAGATTTAGGGTAGTGAACATACATGTTTGTAGGAGAACTTAAACAAGAAAATGAGAAAATGTCAAATCACATAAAAGTCATTGGTTTCAATGGAAAACTCCAGGAAATATATTTTAAATTTAATTTTAGATATTTTAATTTCAACTTGATTAAAATTTTATGTTTTATATACTATTTATTCCAAGACACAAAAGTATTTTTTATTTAAATTAATCTGGTTAAAAAATATTAGGTTCCAAAAAATTAGAAAATTAAAATAATTTTGTGTTTTATCATATGGTATTGCTATCTTACTAACTTTTAACAAAAATACATTATAATTATAACAATTAATTAATAAAAATAACACTAATTAAAATAATAATTAAAGAAGAATTAACATATAAGGTACTCACAACAAAACCATCAAAAGCATCTAAAACACTCCTGACAAGTAACTACTTAGAAACAATAGTCTGCAAACAAGTTGACCAGTTTGAGTAAGTCCCAAAATCATTTAATTTGTTATATGTAGTTATTACTTCTATTTTTGATATATCAAATGTTTAAAGTTATAACATCATCGATCATCAAACCGGATATGAATCAAAATATGTCCTAAAGTGTTTGAGATTCTTATAAAACAAAATATTTTAAAATTCATAAATTAATATTGAAGAAAAAGCTTATTAAGAAGAGTCCAAGAACATTTATTTATTCTCGATCAATATTTTTTGAAATTTTTTCAAATTACGATAATAAATAATCGTAAATAATAATAAATTATTATTTAAATATTAAGTAAATATATAATAAAGCTTAAATGTGATATATTGAATCAATATAATATAACTCGACTAAAATGTTATGATAGTCATATAAGAAGAGATTTAAACTTATATTGTAAAATATTGAAATAAAAAAATGAAAAGAAATGAGATAAATTGCACAATAAAGTTGCATTAAAAGATACTCAAATGGCATCCCTAATCATCAAATCAATTGTGAATCAAAATGTTTCCTAGAGCCTGCCAAATCATTAGAAAAAAATATTTTAAAATATAGAAATAAATATTTAAATAGATATAACTAATGGAGATGAGTCTAACCATGTTTATTTTATCTTCATCTTCTCATTTTGGATCACAACAAATTATTATTGTATGTAATCATAAATAACAATAAAATATTCTTATAACTTTAAGTAAATATATAATAAACTCAAAATTGGTTAAATTGACTCAATGTAATGTATAACAAAATAAAAATGATATAAAAGTCAAATAAGAAGGATTTAGAATTTCATAGAAATCAAACAAATTCAATGAAAAGAATATGAAGAAATATAAATTTTAGAAAGAAGTTTCTATTCAAGATATTAAGGAAAATGAGTGCCATATCCTTGATTATGAAACTATATAGCAATCAAAATAACTAAAAAACTATATTAAAATGATGAAAAAAATTTAAAATATAAAACTTGTTTTTTAAATGGATAGAGCTAGTTTAGTTAAGTCTAACAGCATTTGTTCCATCTAGATTAGACATCATTTGGAATTTTTTTTCAATTATAATAATAATACTAAAAATATAAATAATAACAAATTATTATTTTAATATTGAGAAATACATAAAAAAATTTAAATGGGATAAATTAACAAATGTAACACAACCAAATGAACTTTATGTAATGGTGACATGATAACAGATATAGAGTTTCAAACTAAAATATCTAATTTAAAACATAAATTTTGAAAAAAGAGATAAATTTATGGAAAAGTTGTGTTCAAGGATGCATAGGATACAAGCAATAACATTCTTGGTCATAAAATAATATACAAATCTAAATGCCTTAGAAAATGAGCCAAAACTTTAGAAAATTAAATCTTTAAAAATATTAAAATAAATTTTTATTTGGATATAACTCATCAAAACAAGTCTAATGGCATTTATTTTGTCAAAATAAGGCCTCAATTGGAATTACTGTAAAATAACATATTAATAAACATAAATAATATTAATTAATTATTTAAATATTAAGTAAATAATTATTAGAGCTAAAATTTGGAAACTTGAAGCAATACAAAATAACTAAATCAACTTGACGAAAGTGTCACATGAGAAGAGATTCAGAGGCACAATTTATAAAACCAAATCAAAGAGAAAAAAATATTTTAAAATATAGAAATAAATATTTGAATGGATATAACTCATGGAGATGAGTCTAACCATGTTTATTTAATCTTCATCTTCTTATTTTGGATTACAACAATTTATTATTGTTTATAATCATAAATAACAATAAAGTATTCTTTTAAGATTAAGTAAATATATAATAAAGTCAAAATTAGTTAAATTGACTCATGTAACATATAATATATTAAAAATGATATAAAAGTCAAATAAGAAGGGTTTAGAATTGCATAGAAATCAAACAAAATCAATGAAAAAAATATGAAGAAATATAAATATTAGAGTGAAGTTCCTATTCAAGATCCTAATGAAAATGAGTGCCATATCCTTGATTATAAAACTACATAGTAATTAAAATATCTCAAAAATAGCATTAAAACCATGAAAAAAATTTAAAATATAAAACTTATTTTTTAAATGGATAGAGCTTGTTTAGTTAAGCCTAACATCATTTATTCCATCTGGATTAGACATCATTTGGAATTATTTTCAACTATAATAATAAAAAAATAATAAATAATAACAAATTATTATTTTAAAACTAAGAAATATATAAAAAAACTTTAAATGGGATAAATTAACATATGTAACACAACCAAATCAACTTTATGTAATGGTGACATGATAGGAGATGTAGAGTTTCAAAGCAAAATATCTAATTTTATATAAAAAGTTTGAAAAATGAGATAAATTTTATGGAAAAGTTGCATTCAAGGATACATTGGATACAAAGAATAACATCCTTGAGCATAAAATTATATACAAATCTAAATGTCTTAGAAAAAGAGCCAAAAATTTAGAAAATTAAATCTTTAAAAATATAATGATAAATATTTATTTGGATAAAACTCATTAAGACAAGCCTAATGACATTTATTTTGTCTCAATCAGACCTCATTTCGAATTACTATAAAATAACATATTAAATAAACATAAATAATAATAATTAATTAGTTTAATATTAAGTAAACAGATATTAGAGCTAAAATTTGAAAACATGAAGGAATATAACATAACTAAATGAGCATGATGAAAATGTCACATGAGAAGAGATTTAGAGCTACAATTTGTAACACAAAATCAAAGAGAAAAAATATTTTAAAATATAAAAATAAATATTTAATTGGATATAACACATGGACATGAGACTATCCATGTTGATTTTGTCTCCATCTTCTCATTTTGGATTACAACAAATTATTATTGTATGTGATCATTAAAAACAATAAAGTATTCTTTTAACATTTTGTAAATATATGATAAAGTCAAAATTAGTTAAATTGACTCGATGTAATATATAAATAAATAAAAATGATATAAAATTCAAATAAGAATGATTTAGAATTACATAGAAATAAAAAAAATCAATGAAAAAAATATGAAGAAATATAAATTTTACAAGGAAGTTTATATTCAAGATACTAAAGAAAAGGAGTGCCATATCCTTGATTATGAAACTATATAGCAATGAAAATATCTAAAAAAGTGCATTAAAACCATGAATAAAATTTAAAATATAAAACTTGTTTTTCAAATGGATAGAGCTTGTTTAGTTATGCCTAACATCATTTGTTCCTTTTGGATTAGGCATCATTTTCAATTATTTTCAATTATAATATTAAAAAATAATAAATAATAACATATTATTATTTTAATATTAAGAAATATATAAGAACTTTAAATGGGATAAATTAACAAATGCAACACACCCAAATGAACTTTAGGTAATGGTGACATGATAGGAGATGTAGTGTTTCAAAGTAAAATACCTAATTTAAAACAAAAGTTTTGAAAAAGAGACAAATTTTATGAAAAAGTTGTATTCAATGATACATAGGATACAAAGAATAACATCCTTGATCATAAAATAATATACAAATCTAAAAGTATTAGAAAAAGAGCAAAAACTCTATAAAATTAAATCTTTAAAAATATAGAAATAAATATTTATTTTGATATAACTCAATAAGAAAAGTCTAATGGCATTTGTTTTGTCTCAATCAAACCTCAATTGGAATTACTATAAAAGAACATATTAAATAAACATAAATAATAATAATAAATTATTTTAATATTAATTGAACAAATATTAGGCTAAAATTTGAAAACTTGAAGCAATATAACAAACTATATGAACAAGATGAAAATGTCACATGGGAAGAGATTTAGAGCTACAATCTATAAAACAAAATTATTAGAAAAAATATTTTAAAATATAGAAATAAATATTTAATTGGATATAACTCATGGAGATGAGTCTAACCATGTTTATTTTATGTTCATCTTCTTATTTTGGATTACAACAAATTGTTATTGTATGTAATCAAAATAACAATAAAGTATTCTTTTAACATTAAGTAAATATATAATAAAGTAAAAAATTAGTTAAATTGACTCAATGTAATAGATAACAAAATAAAATTGATATAAAAGTCAAATAAGAAGAATTTGGGATTACACAGAAATAAAACAAAATCAATCAAAAAAATATGAAGAAATATAAATCTTACGATGTAGTTTCTATTAAAGATACTAAAGAAAATGTGTGTCATATCCTTGATAATGAAACTATATAGCAATCAAAATATTTAAAAAAGTGTATTAAAACAATGAAAAAAATTTAAAATACAAAACTTGTTTTTTAAATGGATAGAGCTAATTTAGTTACGTCTATAACATCATTTGTTCCATCTGGATTAGACATCATTTGGAAATTTTTGCAATAATAATCATAATAATATAAATAATAAAAAATTACTATTTTAATATTTAAAAATATATACATAATTTAAATGAGATAATTTAACATATGTAACACAAACAAATGAGCTTTATGTAATGGTGACGTGATAGGAGATGTATAGTTTCAAAGTTAAATATGTAATTTAAAACAAAAATTTTGAAAAAGGAGATAAATTTTATGGAAAAGTTGTATTCAAGGACACAAAGGATACAAAGAATAACATCCTTGATTATAAAATAATATACAAACCCAAATGTTATAAAAAATGAGCCAAAAATTTAGAAAATTAATTCTTTAAAAATATAGAAATAAATTTTTATTTGGATATAACTAATCAAGACAAGTCTAGTGAAATTTATTTTGTCTCAATCAGAGCTCATTTGGAATTACTATAAAATAACACATTAAATAAACATAAATAATAATAATTAAATATTTTAATATTAATTAAATACAAATTACAGCTAAAATTTTAAAACTTGAAGCAATATGGCATAACTAAATCAACATGATGAAAATGTCACATGACAAGAGATTTAGACCTATAATTTGTAAAACCAAATCAAAGAGAAAAAATATTTTAAAATATTGAAATAAATATCTAATTGGATGTAACTCATGGAGTAAGTCTAACCATGTTTATTTTATTTTATCTTCATATTCTCATTTTGGATTACAACAAATTATTATTGTATGTAATCATAAATAATAATAAAGTATTCTTTTAACATTAAGAAAATGTATAATAAAGTCAAAATTAGTTAAATTGACTCAATGTAATACAGAACAAAATAAAAGATTTATAAAAGTCAAATAAGAAGGATTTAGAATTACATAGAAATCAAACAAAATCAATGAAAAAAATGAAGAAATATAAATTTTACAAGGAAGTTTCTAGTCAAGATACTAAGGAAAATGAGTGCCATATCCTCGATTATGAAACTATATAGCAATAAAAATATCTAAAAAACTATATTAAAACCATGAAAAGAATTTAAAATGTAAAACTCGTTTTTTAAATGGATAGAGCTAGTTTAGTTAGGCCTAACATCATTTGTTCCATCTGCATTAGGCATCATTCAGAATTAATTTCAATTATAATAATAAAAAATAATAAATAATAAAAAATTATTATTTTATTATTAAGAAATATATAAAAAAATTAAATGGGATAAATTAACATTTGTAACACAACCAAATGAACTTTATGTAATGGTGGCATGATAGGAGATGGAGATTTTCAAAGTGAAATATCTCATTTAAAACAAAAATTTTTAAAAAGGATAAAAATTTTATTTAAAAGTTGTATTCAAGGATACGTAGGGTACAAAGAATAACATCCATGATCATAAAATAATATACAAATCTAAATGTCATAGAAAATGAGCCAAAACTTTATAAAATTAAATCTTTAAAAATATAGAAATAAATATTTATTTTGATATAACTCAATAAGACAAGTCTAATGGCATTTATTTTGTCTCAATCAGACCTCATTTGGAATTATTATAAGATAACATATTAAATAAACATAAATAACAATAATTAATTATTTTAATATTAAGTAAACATATATTAGAACTAAAATTTGAAAACTTGAAGCAATTTAACATAACTAAATCAACGTGATAAAAATGTCACATGAGAAGAGATTTACAGCTACATTTTGCAAAACCAAATCAAAGAGAAAAAGGGTAAAAATGAGATGAATTTTACAAAAAGATGCTTTCTAAGATAAGAGGGACGTCGAGTTTAATAATCTCGATATTTAAATCAAGAACGAATAAAAATGTTTTTAAAAATTACTAAAATATATAAACAATAAATATTTTAAAAATATATAAATGAATATTTAATAGGATAGCACTCGTCTAAATGTGTCCAACAACATTTTTTAATTTTCACTAGACCTCGTTTGCAAATATTGAAATATGCAAATGTGAATAAGTTTAATTAATAAAAAAAATATTATTTTAATACTAAGTTTATTTTAATTAAAGATAAAATAGTACTAAGTACAAAGTTATAAAATAAATTAGAAATAATTTAAAGGAATATAACGGTTACATGAGAAGACATATAATTATATAATATGATATCCAAATCAATGTGAAATATTTTATAAAAATTGAAAAGTATGCATGAAAGTTTCATGATGCTATGTAGACGGACTTTAACGTCCCCAGTCATTAAATCATTTAAGAATTGAAAAGTCTTTTAAAGAACAAAATATATATAAAAAATAAAAATAATTTTAATATTACGAAATGAATTTTAAATGGATAGAATTCATCTTGTTCAAAACTCATTTGAAATTACTTAGAAATCCTGAAGTAAACGTCCTCATTCATAAAAAAAGATATGAATTCAAAAGTCTCAAAATATGTAGCAAACCCATAAAAAAATATTCCAAGTATGATATTGAATATTTTGCTGGATGTCTTATTGAGATGAGTTCACAAACATTTGCTTCATTTTGATTGAACCTTGTTTGGACTTACAATGAATTTATAAAGTTAAAAAAAGAAATAATAACAAAGAATTATTTTAATATTAAATAAATATATGTTAAAGCTAAAATTAGTTAATTTGGAGAAATATAATATTAAAAAATTTATAGTGAGTCTTTTGACACATAATAATAGATTTAGAAGTACTTAACAAAATAACCACATAAAAGCAAAAAAATTGAAATGAGATAAATATAGGAAAGTTGCACTACATGATGCTAAAAAGACCAAGGGTGTTATCCTCTATCAAAAACTATACAAAAACCTTAGAAAACGAAATTTTCGAAATATAAAAAAAGTTTAATTGGATAGAGGTAGTTGAGAAAAGTTTGACAATATTTCTTTCTTCTCAATTGAATCTTGTTTGGATTTATTATTGATTAACAAATTAAATAAACATAATGATTAATAAATTATCATTTTATTTTTAAGTAAATATATGTTAAAGACCAAATATTATATGTTGATGAAAGGTAATAAAATTACTTCAAAGAATTATAATAGTCACTCAATAGAAGATTTATAATTACATAGAAATATAACCATATTAAAACAAAAAATTTCAAGAAGATAAATTGTATAATATATTTGCATTCCAAAATACAAAATTATTCAGGTGTAACATTCTCAATAATAAAATTTAAAAAAAATAAAAAAATCTAATAAAATGTGCCTAAAGCATATAAAATAAAATATTTAAGTATCAACAAAATTAATATTTAATTAAACAAAGCTAATCGACCCAAGTCATACTCCATTAATTTCACCTTGATTAGGTCTCATTTTAAATTACAATGAATTATGAAATAAGCACAAATAATATTTTTTTTTAATATTAAGTTAATTTATTTTAAAGCTAAAACTAGATAATTGAATCAACGTATTATAATAAAATCATGGCTATGTAAGCATGGCATGAGGTGAGATGTATAGTACATAATAATGTAACCAATGGAATGCAAAAAAATTCATAACCAAATGAGATAAATTATGTGGAAAACTTTCACTCTAAGATGCTAAGAAGATCACACATAACATTCTCATTAGTGAAATTGCGTACGACTAAAAATACCTCGTGTAGAATATCAAAACACTAGAAATATAGAAATGAATTCTTGATTGGCAAAAAGTGGGTCACAATGAGTCCAATAACATTTATTTCATACTGATTAGATGTCATTTAAATTTACTACAAAATAAAAGTAAATTAACATTTTAATTTTTGGTCTATATATATATATATATATGAAATTTGAAATGAGATAAATTGAAGCAAAATAATCTAACCAAATTAAGGTGCTATAAATGTACCACTAAAAGAGATTTATTACAATTTAACAAAATTAAAATAAAATGTTTGAAGAAATTAGATAAATTGCATAGGAAAGTTATATTTCAAGATACTAAGGAGATCGACTGTAATATCCTCGATCATCAAATACGACACAAATGAAATTATAATGTGAAGCATGTCAAAACCTTTGGAAATAAAATAATTAAAAATATGAAAATGAATATTTAACTTGATAGAACTGATTAAGATTAATCTACTACTGTTTATGTTTTTTTCAATGGTCCTCATTTGAAATTACTATAAATAACCATAGTAAATAATCATGAATAATTCTAAACTATTATTTTAATATTTTACAAATATATATTAAAAAATAATAGAAATTATGTCAATGTAATATAACAAAATCATAGTGATGCAAAGATCACATGCAAGTAGAATTTTATTTTCATAGTAATGTAATAAAACTAAAGAAAAAGTTGAATAAATTGGATAACCTATATGAGAAATTATTATTCCAAGAAACTAAGGAGATCGAGTATAACATCCTTGATCTTCAAGTCACTTATGAGTCAAAGTCTCTTATAAAGCATGCCAAAGCATTTTTAAAGAACTATCAAAAAATATGAAAACTTATTTAATTGGATAGAGCTTAATGGCATAGGTCTAATTACATCTAGAATTATTATTAATTACCCAAAAAAATCATAAGAATAACTAATAATAAATTACTTTTTAAATAGTTACTAAAGGCTTAAAAATAATAAAATATGACAACTTAAACGAACATAATAAAAAATAAATGTAAAACATTTGATTAAATGAGATAAAATGTCAGTGAATGATGTTACAATCAAAAATATTGAGTTGAAGTGAAGCAACCACAATCAAAAAATAAGATATTAATCAAAATATTTCATTAAATAAGTCAACACTAAAGAAAATAAAATATTTTCATTTATTAAAAATAATATTTCAATGAAGAGATCTTTTTTAGATGAGTCATACAACATTTATTTCATATTGATTAGATCTCAATTGGAACTACAAAGAATTAAACAATAAAATAAGCATAAATAAAAAAGTTATCATTTTCATATTCAGTAAGTGCACATTAATAATGAAATGAGAAAAATTAAGATAATGTAACATAAAAAAAATATTGATGTAAAGTCACACTAGAGGAGAATTAGAAATATTTTATAAAACAAGCCAAGATGTTAAAAAATAAAATATTTAAAACTTAAAAATGAATATTTAATTTGTTGGAACTTGCTGGGAAGGTTGTAACAACATTCATTTCCTCTCGATGACACCTCATTTGGAATTAGTATCAATTACAAATATAAATAAACATAAATAACAATAGATTATTTCTTTAATATTAAGTCAACATTATTAACTTAGAATGAGACAAATTCAAGTAATATAATATAGCATAATGAAAGTGGTGTAGACATCTCATGGGTAGAGTATAAGAATTTTATTGTAATAAAGCAAAATAAAATCAAAAGTTTTGAATAGATGAAAAAAATTGTAAGGAAAAAAAACTCCAAGATACTAAGTCGATCATGTGCAACAACCTTGATTTGCAAATCTGGTATAATTAAAAATGACTCATAAAGCATGTTGAAACCATAAAAAATAAATTATTTAAAAGTATAAAAAAACTTAATTGGATATTTCTAAATAAGAAAAGTTTAACAACATTTTCTTTCATTCTCATCAGATATTATTTTGAATTATTACTAATTATAAAATAAAATAGAAAATTTATAATAAAATATTATTTTAATGTAATTAAATATATTAAAGGTGAAATGAAATAAATTGAAGCAATGCAGTGTGTCCAAATTAAAATGATTAAAATTTTGACTAAATAAGGAAAATTATAAGAGAAACATGTACTTAAAGAAAATAAGGAGAACTAGCATAACATCCTCAATCATCAAATTTGCTACAAAATTAAAAATAACTCATAAAACCTACCAAGTCCCCAAGAAAATAAAATAAGTAAAAATATAAAAAATAAATATTTAATTTGATAATGCTCTTCCTAATGAATTGAATGATATTTTTAATCTAGATATGACCATGTTTTGAATTTCAACAAATTTCCAAAATAAAAAAGCAATAACAATAAATAATAATAATAAATTAATTTTTAATATTAAGTAATCATATAGTAAATTTTAAATGAGATAAATAAAATCTATGCAACAAAACAAAATTATAGTGATGTAGTGGTCACATAAAAGGTGAATAAAGTGTTTCAAAGTAATATAACAAACAAAAGGAAAAACTTAGAGGTAATGAGATAAATTGTACAAGAAATTTGCATTCTAGGATATTCAAGAATTGAGTATAACATCCTTGATCATTGAATTAGGTAGAAATCAAAATATCTCATAACATGTGCAATTAATAGTAGAAAATAAAATATTTAAAAAAATTAAATATTTAATTACTTAAAACATCATGACTTGTGTTATAATTATTTTAAATTACTAAAGAAAAATTTAAATTAGAAAAAATTGTTATTTTAATATTAAGTGATCATTTATTCAAATTAAATGTGAAAAACTCAAGCAAGATAATTTAACAAAAATACGAAAAAATTGAAGTGAGATATATCTTGTTTAGATAATCTCTTTCCTAGGGAAGGAGAATATCGAGTATAATAATGTTGTTGTCAAATAAAGTAAGAATTGAAAGGTCTCATAATGTGACCCTAAAATTTAGAAAATAAAATATTTAAAAATATAGAAAATAAGTATATTAAATTTGATAGTGCTTATTAATATTAGTCGAATGACCTTTGTCTTATCTCAATTATACCTCATTTCTAATTAATCCTCATTGCCAAATAAAATACATATAAATATAACACGTGATTTTTATAATATTAAGTAAATATATATTAACCCTAAAATGAGAAAAATTGATACAGTGTAATATAATTAAATCAATTTGATGTAAATATAACATGAAAAGAGATTTAGAGTTACATAGTAATATTCCAAAACAATGCAAAAAATTTGAAGAGATAAATTGTACGAGAAAGTTGTATTCCAATATACAATGGAGATTGATTGTAGCAACCTAATTCATTAAATTTTAAAGGAGTTGACACAACTCAAAACATTCAAAAAAATATGAAAATAATATATCATAAAAATATAAAAAATGAATATTTAATTACATATAGCTCATCTAGACAATTCAAAAAATGTTTCTTTTGTCTAGATCGAGCCTAATTTGGGGTTATAACAAATAACTAATGTAGACAAGAAAAATAATAAAATATTAGTTCTTTAATATCAAACAAGAATTTATTAAAACTATCATAACAAAAATTAACGTTATGGAATATAATTAAATCAACGTAACGTAAAAGTCACATAATAGTAGAATAAGAGTTTTATAAAAATATAATAAAACCATTGAGAAATATTAAAAAAACATGATTAATTATATTAGAAAGTTGTATTACAAAATAGTCAAGACATTAAATGTTCTATCCTTGACAATAAAATTAGGTAGGAATCAAATTATCTCATGAACAAAGCAAAAAAACTTACAAATTAAGAATTTTAAAAATGTCAAAATTAATACTTAGTCTTGCGGAGGTGAGTCCAAAAATGTTTGTTTTGTCATGATAAGACATCATTTGGAATTAGTATTAATTACAAATTTAAATAAAACTTAATAATGGTAAATTATTATTTTATTACTTAGACAATATACATTAAAGATAACATAGAGTAAATTGAAGTAATATTATATACAAAATGAAAGCAAATAATTTCAACAAACAAGATAAAACATTCCAAAAAGTTGCATTCTAATTTACTTAAGAGATCAAGTGTAATATCCTCTATGAGAAAATCATATATAAATAAAAAGTCCCATCAAGAAAAAAACTTTAGTAAATGAAATAATTAAAAATATAATAATAAGTATTCAATTAAATAGAGTTCATGGAGAGAAGTCCAATGAATTTTGTTTCATCTCAAATGGACTTCTCTTAAAATAACAAAGAATTATCTTATTAAATAAGAATTAATAATAATAAATTAATATTTTAATTGTAGGTAAATATTTTTTAAATATTAAATAAGGTAAATTAAAGCAATGTATTGCTACAAAATAAAAGAAATGTGAAACATAGAAAGGAGATTAAGAGTCACATAGAAATATAAAAAAATAACACCAAAAAATCTTTAAAATATGAGAAACTATATGGAAAAGTTGTGTTCCATGATACAAAGGAGATCAAATGTAACATCCTCGATTATTAAATAATATATGAATCAAAATGTTTCATAAAATATGCAAAATCCTTAGAAATATAATACAACCAAATCAAAGTGATGTAAAGGTGACATAAGAGAAAACATTGAGTTTGATGTTAATATAACTAAATAAAAGGAAAAAAATTTGAGAAAATGAGCTAAATTATAAAGGAAAGTTGCACTACACATTCCTTTAAACTTTTATGTGTAACATCAATAGTCATTAAATTTGATATTTATAAAAAATTCTTATAAAGGGTGTGTAAATTCTAAAAAAACTTTTTAAGAATATAAAAAATATTTAATTAGATAGAGGTCATCGATATGAGTCCATCGACATTAGTTTGTTCTCCATTGGACCTTTTTTGGAAATTAGTAAATTACAAAAGTAAATAATCCTAAATAATAATAAATTATTATTTTCATATTAAGTAAATATGTATTGGAGATAAAATAAGATAAATAGATGAAATGTAATAGAAATGATTCAAAGCAATAAAAAGTCATATGATAAGAGATTTAGAGTTACATTAAAACATAACCAAATAAAAAAATATTACAAAAAATGAGGTAAATAATATTAGAAATTTGTATTGTAATACACAAAAGAGTTCAATTGTTGCATTCTTAAGAAAGACCAAATCAAGATGAGAATTGTTGTTAATTAGCAAATTTTATAATAAAAAATAATAACAAATTATTACTTTATAATTATATAAATATATATGAAATATAAAAAGAGATAAATTAAAGAATTATAATACAACAAAGTTAATGCTATTAAAATGTCACTCAATAGGAGATTTAGACATAAAAGTAAAGTAACAAAATTAAAGTAAAAAGCCTAAAAAATCACATAAATTGAATGAGAAGCTTCAATTCAAAATATACTAATAAAATAGTGTGTAAAAACCTTATTTGTCAAATCTAGTATAAATTAAAATATCTCATAAATTATGTCATAATCTAAGAGAATAAAATATTAAAAAAATTAAAAAAAGAATTTTTAATTTTATAGTTGGTTAAACGATGCCAAAAATAATAGAAAAGGTATTTTTAAAATTTAGAAATGAATACTTCATTAAATAAAGCTTATAGAGAGGAGTGCAACAATTATTTGTTCATCTCCATTGAACCTCATTTGTAATAATTGCTAATTTCTATAATAAATGAGGAAAAAAATAATAAATTTTTATTTTAATATCTAATTGATACATATTAAAAATGAAAAGTGATAAGTTTAAAAAATGTAAAATATTCAAATCAAGGTAATATAAATGTCACGTGAAACAAAATGTAGAGTTATGTAGTAAAATAATCAAATCAAAGTAAAAAAACTTGAATAAATGATATAAATTGCATAGGAAAGTTACATTCCAAGATGTTAGGAAGATTGAGTGTAACATCTTCGAAGGTAAAACTAAGTAGGAAATAAACTATATTGTAAATCAACAAATAAAAAAAAGAAAAAATATTAAAAAATGTGAAGTGATTATTTAATTAGTTTGAGCTTGTCAAGATGAGAATAATGACATTTCTTTTGAGTAGAATAGAATTTAATAGGAAGATTTGAGAAATTACCAAAGTATATAAGCACAAATAATAATAATATTTCAATGTTTTAAAAATATATATTAAAACTTAAATGGGATAAATTTAATCAATATAACATAAGAAAATTAAAGTTATGTAAAGGTCACATGAGAAGAGATTTAGAGTTACACACTCATAAAACCTAATCAAAGTAAAAATTTGTGGTAATGAGAAATTATGTAAAAATTTTATAATACATGATACTAAATAGATTGAGTGTAACATTCTTCCCCATCAAATAAAGTACAATAAAAATATTTCATAGAGCATTCTAAAATAAAAGAAAATAAAAAATTTTAAAAATATAAAAAAATGAATATCTAATTGGATAGAGCATGTCAGGACATGTCTAACGACTTTTGTTTAGTCTTAATCAACCATATTTAGAAATACTAAAAATTATTAATGTAAAAAATATTATATTATTTTTTTGAGATTAAGTAAAGATATTTTAAATCAAAAAAGTAATAAATTAAAGTAATGTAGTATAAACAAATAAAAGCAATTTAAAGGTTACAAGATATGAGATTTTATGCTACATAAAAATTTGAACAAATCAATGAAAAACATTTGAGTAAATGAGATAAATTATATAAGAAAGTTTGATTCAAAGTTAAAAAGAAGATCGAGTGTAATATCCTTGATCATCAATTCAAGTATGAAAAAAATATCCCTCAAAGCTTGTTAAAAACAATAGAAAATAAAATTTTTAAAAATATAAATTTAAAATATTTCATTGGATAAAGTTAATTGAGATGTGCTAAAAAATGTTTGTATCTTTTGGATCAAAACTATTTTGGAATTACTAGAAATTATGAACATAAATAAACATGAATAATAATAAATTATTTTTTTAAAATTAATTAAATATATATATTAAATCTTAAATTACTTAAATGTAAGCATTGAAATATTTCCAAATCGAGGCAAAAAAATCTGAAGAAATGTGAACAATAAAATGAGACAATTGCATTCCAAGATACTGAAGAGATCGATTGTAACATGTACGACCATCAAATAAGTTTTCAATTGAAATATCTTGTGACACATGCTAAAGCACTTGAAAATAAAAGATTTAACACTATTAAAATAAATATTGAAATAGATAGAACTCGTCGAGACAAGTCAAACATTTTTTTGTTGTTGATAAGATTTTATTTCTAATTATTACAATTTTTCATAATAAATAAGAATAAAAATAATTAATTAAAATTTTAATATTAAAAAAACACATATTAAAATTAAAATAAGATAAATTGAATAAATGAGATAAAGTATACATGGAATATTCATTATAAGTTACTAAGGAGATCAAGTGTAACAATCTCAATTGTTAAATTAGGTATGAGTACAAATGTTTCTAAAGGTATAAAAAATAAATATTTAATAGAAATTACTCGTTGAGGTAAGTCTAATTTTGTTTGGTTTATTTCAAGCAGATCATGTTTAGAATTATAGTGAATTACTAAATTAAAATAGAATAAATATTTAAGAATATTATTTTTAATTTTAAGTAAACACAATTTAAAGTTAAAATAAAATACATTTTAATAATCTAATATAACAAAATCAAATTGATCTCATGGACACATGTAAGGAGATTTATATTTTTAGAGAGATAAGATAAATTATAAGAAAAAATTTTATTCCATACTAGTAAGATGAAGAGTAACTTCCTTGATCATTTACCTTATATGAATTAAAAAAATCTCATAAAACTTATCTAAACTTTACAAATTAAATAATTTTAAGATAAAAAAATGAATACCCAAAAGGATAGAGCTCTTTGACTCGAGTCTAACAAAGTTTTTTTCATCACGATCAGATTCATTTGCAATTAGTATGAAATAAAAAAGTAAATAATTATAAATATTAATAAAGTCTCATTTTATTATTAAGTAAATATATATTTTCAATCAAAATGAGATTAATTGAATCAATATAATATAAGAAAATCGAAGAAATGTAAAGGTCAAACAAGAAGAGATTTAGAGTTGCATAGCAATATAAATAATTCAACATGAAACATTTGAAGAAATGTGATATAATGTAAAGCAATGTTGTATTATAAAATATTAAGTAGATTGTGTGTATCATCCTTGATCATTAAATAAATTAGGAATTGAAATGCCTTGCAAAGGTTACAAAAACCCTACAAAATAAAATATTTAAATATAAAAAAATTGAATATTTAATTTAATGGAGCTTGTTGACTCAAGGCTAGTAATAGTTTATATATCTCAATCAGTCCTCATTTGTAGTTATTATCAATTATGAAAATAAGCACAAAAATAATAAAAAAAATTTTAATAAAATATTTGGCAAATAGTTATTATAGTTAAAATATGATAAATTAAAGTAATTAAATATTAAAAAAGTAAGCCATTCTAAAGCTCACATGGGAGAAGATATAAAGTAACATAGCATAGTAAACAAATCAAAGACAAAAAACCTTAAAAATGAGAAACATTTTATGTGTAAGCTTATAATAAAATAGTAAGGTTATCCAGTGGAACATTCTCGACTATAAAACTAGGTGTGAGACATAAAATCTTGTAAGACATTCGAAAATTCTAAAATTAAAAAATTTAAAATTTTTGAAAATAAATATTTAAATCTATATAACTCATCGAGATGAGTCCAATAATGTTTGTTTTGTCCCAAATAAGCCTAATTCAAAATTATAGTTAATTACTAAGGCAAATGATCATAAATGATTATAAATTAGTTTGTAATACTAAGAAAGAATTTTAAATAAATAAATTAAATTTTATTGGTATGGTGTGTTCCAATATAATAAAGAAATTTATCATGCGTGATTGTTAAATAAAGCATGAATTGAAATATGTTTGAAATCATGTCAAACCTAAAGAAGATAATTCATCTAAAAATGTAGTAAAGAATATCTATTGGATGTGGCTCTTTAAGACAAGTAAAATGAGTTACCAAAGTAAATCACAAAAATAATAATAATATTATATTTTTAATATCTAGTAAATATTTGTTAATACTGAAAATAAGAAAAATTGAAGCATTGTAATATAACTAGATCAAAGTGAGGTTTTGGTCACAAAATAAGAAATTTAGAGTAGCATAGTGACATAATAAAATAAAAAAGCAAAGTTTGAAATAATGAGACAAATTGTACATGAAAGTTGCATTCCAATATTGCAAGTAGATCGAGTGTGACATTCATTATTATCAAATAAGGTACAAATGTAGATGTTTCATAACGCACATCAAAATGTAAGAAAATAACATATTTATAAATTTTAAAATAATAATTAATTGGATGGAGCTCATAAAGGAGAACCCATTGACATTTGTCACATCTTGAGTGCTCCTCATTTAGATTTATTATGAATTACCAAAGTAAATAACACAAAATAATAATACATTATTTTGTTTAATATTAAAAAAGTGCATATTAAAGCTGAAATAAGATAGATTAAATAAATATAATGAAACCAAATAAAAATGATGTGAAGGTCACAAAAGAAAAAATTTTGAGTTACATAATGAATAATAAAATAATTACAAAACATTTAAAATAAATGAAATAATTTTAATGGGAAAATTGTATTCCTAAAACTTGTTGAAATTATAAAAATAAATTATTTGAAAAGATTAAAAATAAATATTTAATGAATAAAGCTCACTGAAGAGAGTCCATTAATAATTTTTTTCATCTTGAGTATACTTCATCTAAGATTAAGAAAAATTTCCAAAATAAACATAAGTAAATAATAAATTTTTATTTTAATATTAAGTAAATATTTTTTTGAACTTTAAGTGTGTTAATTGAAGCAATGTAATATGATAAAATCAGAGTGATGTAAAACCTACAATAGTTGAGATTTAGAGTTAATCAAATCAAGGCCAATAATTTAAGAAATTGGGATAATTTTTATAGAAAAGTTGCATCATGAGATACTAAGGTGATCAAGTACAGCTTCATTGCCACAAATTAAAATATCTCATAAAATATAACAAAACTATAAAAGAATAAAATATTTTAAATGATATAAATTAATATTTAATTGGATATAGCCTATTGAGATGAGTTTGATGATATTTCCTTTATCATTATCAGACTAAGTTTAGAATTACTATGAAATACTAAAGTAAATAAACAAAAAGAATAATAAATTATTATTTTAGCATTAAGTGAATATATGTCAAGGATAAAATTAATTAACGTGGTCAATGTGAAGCATTGTACTGGTCACATTAGAAAATATTTTGAGTTACCGAGTAATATAAACAAATCTAAGAAAAACTTTGAAGAAATGGCAGATTTACAAGAAATTTACATTCCAAAATATTAAGAAGTTTGAGCAAAAAAATCCTCTCTTATCAATTAGGAATGACTCCATTGTTTCATAAAATGTGCTAAAATCTCAAAAAAGAAAGCACCTAAAAATATAAAATTGAATATTTTACTTGATAGAACTCATTGAAGGTGAGTCCAAAAAATTTTGTTTCATCTTGATCAGACCTCATCTAGATTTATTGTAAATTACAAAACTAAATATGTATAAATACTAACAAAATATAGTTTTAACTTTAAATAAGTATAAATTAAAGCCTAAATTTGATAAATTGAAGAAATGTGACTAATAAATCAAAATAATGTTAAGGTTTGTTGAAAAAATATTTTGAGTTGCATAATAACATTTCAAAATTAAAGAGAACAATTTGTAGAAAAGAGATAAATTATACAAGAAAATTGCATTCCAACACACTACATGGTCAAGTGTAACATCCTCAATAGTAAAATTAGAGGCAAATTAATCTTATAAACAATACCAAACCCTTGAAAGAAAAGTTTTAAAATTACTAAAATGAATGTTTTGTTGGACAAAGCTCATCGGGACGAGTCCAGTAAAGTTTTCTTTGTCTTTGTCAGACCATATTTAGAATTACATTGAATTAACAAAATAAATATGCAAAAATAATAATAAACTTTAAATTTTATTTTAAGTAAATATATATTAAAGATGAATGAAATCAATTGAGGTAATGTAAAATGACTAAATTAAAGTAATAAAGAGTCACACAAGAGAAGATTTATAATTACATAATAATATGATGTAACAAAAAAACATTGATGAAATTACATTAATTGTATAAGAAAGTTACTTTGCAAGATACCAAGGAGCTTGAATGAAATATTGTTAATTGTTAAAACATTAGAAAATAAAATTTTAAAAAATATTGAAATGAATATTTAATTTGATAGATCTTATATACATTATTCCAGTGCCAATTGTTTCTTATCAATAGGACCTCATTTCAAATTGCTACAAATTACCAAATTAAATTCGTAAAAAATAAAAATAATAAAATATTTTTTAACATCAATTAAATATATATCAAAACTACAATAAAATAAATTGAATCAATGCAGTAAAATTATTTCAAGATGATATAAAGGTAACATGTTTAAAGATTTATATTACATGGAAATAAATAAAATCAAAGCAAAAATATTTAACAAATGAGATAAATTACATGGGACTGTTGCATTGCAAGATAGTTAAGAGATCAAGTGTAACATCCCCAACAATCAAGTCAAGTAGTAATCAAATTATATCATATAATGTGATAAAACAATGAAAAATAAAACTTTTAAAAAATAAATAAATTATTTTTTGTTAGATAGGGCTTAATGAGACTAGACCAACTAGAAAAATGAATAGGAATAAATATTAATAATTTTCTTTTATGTTATGAAAATAAATATTCGAGCTAAATTAAGATTAATTGAAACAGTATAATATAACAAAATTATGGCAATCTAAAGGGCACAAGAGATAAGAACTAGAGTTACATAATTAAATAACAAATTCAAAGAAAAAACATTTGAAAAGATGATTTAAATCATACAGGAATGTTGCATTGCAAGATAATATGGAGATCGAGGGTGATAATCTTGATCATCAAATAAGAAATGAATTGAAATATCTCATAAAGAGTGTAAAGTCCCTTTAAAAGAAAAAAAATTTCAAATACAGAAAATAATATCTAATTGGATGAAGCTTGTTGAAACAAGTCCAACAATGTCGATTAGAATTACTATAAATTACCAACATAAAAAAACAATTATAATAATAAATACTATTTTAGTATTAAGAAAGTATTTATTAATGTTAAAATGGGATAAATTAAAACAAAATAATAAAGCCATATCAATGAGTAGAGTTTGAAGAATTGATATTAATTATGTGAGAAAATCTACATTCCAAGATATTAAAGACTTTTTATGTAGTATCTATTACTATGAACTTAGGTATTAATTAAAATATATCATAAATCACACCAAAAATATTAAAAATAAAATATTTAAAATTATAAAATTGAATTTTCATTTTCATAGAGCTCCCCGAGATATGTTTGACGACATTTGTTTCCTCTCAATTAGACCTCATTTGTAATTATTGTGATTTACCAAAGTAAATAATTATAAATCATTAAAAACTTTATGTAAAGTAAATGTACATTAAATGAAAAGATAGATAAACTAATGTAATATAATATAACTCAATCAAAGCCATGTAAAGGTGACATGAGAGGTGATTTATTATTAAAAAATGATATAACAATATTAAAGCACAAAAATGAGAAAATGCGATAAATATTTCGAAAAAATAAAATTACAAGATAAAAAAGAGTTTGAGTGCAACTCTTTGATTATTAAATATGCTACAAATTGAAATTTCATATAAAGTGTGGGAAGGCTTTGCAAAATAAAACATTTAGAAATACAAAAAAAATTAGTTAAAGAAAGCTCCTCGAGACAAGTCAAATGACATTTTTTCATCTTGATCAAAACTTGTTTAGAATTATTACAAATTACCAAACTAAACGAACATAAACAATAAAAAAATTATTTTTCATTTTAAAAAAAGAATATTAAGGTAGAAATAAGATGAATAAAAAAAAATAAGATATAACCAAATAAAAATTATATAAAGGCCACACAAGATGGGAAATAAAGTTTCATGGTCATATATTAAAAGCAAAAAGAGTCATTTGAAAAAGTAAGATAAAGTGTACCTATAATTTGCATTACTTGATATTAACACGATCATGTGTGGCGTTCCTCGACATATAGTTATGCATGAAAACAGATGACTTATAAAGCTTGCTAAAGCTATAAAACAAAATGTTTTGAAATATAAGAAAAAGTCTTAGTTGGAATGTGGTCATTAAGATGAGTCCAACAACATGAGCCTCTTCTCCATCGGATCTCATTTGAAATTACTATAATTTACCAAATTAAATAAGAATAATAATAATAAATTATTATTTTAAGGTTAAGTAAAAATATATTAAAATTGAAATGATACAAAGTGAAGTAATAGAATAAAACTAATTCAAAGCAATGTAAAGGACACTATGAGAGGAGTTCTAGTGTTTCATAGTAATATAACTAAATCAAAGTAAAATTTTTAAAGAAATGAGATAAAGTTTAAGGGAAAGTTGGATTGCAATTCATGAAAGAGATCAAGAGTAGTATCATCAATCATCAAAGAAGGAATGAATAAAAATATATCATAAAATATAAAAAATTTAGAATAGAAAAGGTTTAGAAAAATAAAAATGAATACTTAATTAGATAAAGTTCATCATGATGACCTCAAAGACACTTGTTTTGTCTTGACCATGTTGTATAGTTGACCTCTAACCATAGTGCTTTGTTTTGTGATAATAAATCCTAAGCATTTCTAATTAATTTGTTTGAACAAATTTTTAGATTTGATGTAGTCGACCCTCACATTCATGGGAGAATATAAAGAAAAAGATGAGCAATTGTCAAATCTCATGAAGATTACCTTGGGTTGTATGTAAAACCACCAAGAGATATATTTTTTATTTAAGCTTTCCTATTTTAGTTTTACTTTGATTAGAATATTAAGCATATCATAATTATTTTCTACAAGTCAAAAAATAAATTTCATTTAAGTTAATAATCCAATAAAAAATTAAGGTTTTTGAAAACTTAATCGAACTACCTTGACCATCATAAGAAAATTTTTTAATCAAATCTTAGTATTGCCTTAATAACTTTTAAAAAAGGATGTTGTACTAATAATAATTAATTAGTAAAAATAATACTAATTAAAATAATAATTAAAATTTTCTTAGTTTATTACAAATAGGAATCAAATGTATTGACAATGCCTCAAACACCCCGGTGTCATTAACGAGTTGGGAATGCTAGTCCCCAAACAAGTTGATCTCTTCTAGTGACACAAAACTTTCTTTGATATGTTGTTAGATTAGGTTATTACTCTTATATCTACATATGAACTATTTTGAAAATGTAACACCATCGAGTGTAACAATATTGATCATCAAATAAAGTATGAATCAAAATATTTTCTAAAGTGTGAATATTTCAAATATAGAAATAAATATTTAAGATTATTGAGATTTTTGAGATGAGACCAACAACATTTGTTTATTATTGATTGGACCTTGTTTGAAATTTTTTTAAAATTACTATATTAAATAAGTACAAAAAGATTGTTATTTAAAAATTAAGCGAATATTTATTAAACTATAAGTGAGACAAATTTAGTCAATGAAATATAACTAGATTAAAGCAATGCAAAAATCACTTACAAAGCAATTAATATATATATAGTAATATATCCAAATCAATGAAAAAGTAAATCAAATAAGATAAATTTTATGAGAAAGCAATATTCAAAGGTACTAAGATAAATAAGTGTAACATCACGAATCATGAAATTAGCTATGAATCAAAATATTTTTAAGAGCATGCGAAACCCTTAGAATATAATATTTAAAATTATAAAAAATAATATTTTGATTGATAAAGCTCATGGAGATGAGTCCAACCACATTTGTTTCATCCCAATCCTTGTTTCAAATTACATCACATTACCAACATATATAATCACAAATAATAATGAAGTATTCTTCTAATATTAAGTAAATATATAATAAAGTTAAAAGAGTTAAATTGAATCAATGTATATAACCAAATCAAAATTATGTAAAGTCCCATGAGAAGAAATTTAGAGTTACGTAGTGATCAAACAAAATTGATGAAAACCATTTGAAAAAAATGAGATAAATGGTACATGAAAGTTACTCTCCAAGATATTAAGGAGATCAAATGTAACATTCTTGATCATGAAATCATGTAACAAATAAAATGACTTGTAGGGTTTATTAAAAAAATAAAAATATTTTATAATATAAAAATTATTTTCTAAATAGATAGAGTAGGTGGAGCATCTAGATCATACGTCATTGGGAATTACTTTAAATTAACATAATAAATAAGCATTAATACAAATAAATTACAATTTTAATATTAAGAAATATATATTAAAGAAGAAATTGGATAAATTGATGCAATTTAATTTACCAAATTGAAGCAAAAAATGTGAAAAAATGTGATGAATATTACAAGACATTTACATTATAAGTTACTAAATAGTTAAAAAATAAAATACTCAAACTTGAAATTAGGTGAGAATAAAATGTCTAAAAAATTAAGGCAAAACCTAAAAATATTTAAAATTATTAAAATAAAAATTTAATAGAATAAAGTACATCATTATGAGTTAGAGCAGTTTGTTTCTTCATGATTGGACCTCATTTTGAATTATAGTGAATTATAAGAAACAAAAAAATATATTGTAACTATAATATTAACTATATACATATATATTATAGATGTAATAAGATAAATTGAGGCAATGTAATCATGCCAAATTAAAATGTTGTTAAGGTTATAAGAGAGGTGATTTAATGTCAAATGTTTATATAACTAAATTTGATGAGAAACATTTGAAGAAATAAGATAAATCATCTAAGAAAGAAAAAAATTCCAATATTTTAAGTAGATAAACATTTCAAAAATATAAAAATTAATTATTTATTTAGCAAGAGCTTATCTATATTAGTCCAACAACTATTGTTTCAAGTCAAACGAACATATTATAGAATTATAGTGAATTAACAATATATACAAGCATAAATAATAAAAAAATATTATTTTATAACTAAGTAAAAATATCTTAAATCTAAAAATAAGAGAAATTAAAATAGTATAACACAACCATTTAAAGGCATTATAATGGTCACACGAGATGGGAGTTAGAGCTTCACAGTAATATAACAAAATAAAAATAAAAAATTTTAAAAAATGAGATAAAGTTTACAAGAAAGTTGTATTACATGATAGTGAAGAGGTCAAGCTCAAAATCATTAATAGGCAAATCACGCATGAATTAAAACATCTCACAAAGAGTACCGAAACTACGAAAATTAAAATATTTAAAGATATATTTTTTTGTTAAATTGAGCTAATCGACATGAGCTCAATGACATTTGTTTCATCATGGGTAGGTCTCACTTGAAATTACTATGAATATATATTAATTCTAATATATGAAAATTGAAATAATATAATATAACTAAATTAAGATGACATGAAGGTCATAAAAGGGTAGATTAAGAGTTAAAAATTAATACAAACAAATCAAAGTAAAAAATGTAAAGAAATGACAAAAATTAATTATTGAACTCTCGAAAATATGCTATACTTAAATGTTGAACTTTTATATCAATAATGTTTTACTTAATTTCGATAATGATTACTTATAGTAATTCCAAATGATGTCTGATTGAGAAAAAAACATTATTTAGACTCACTTCAATAAACTCTACACTCTATAGTACTTATTTTTTCTTATGAAAGTTGCATTCTAAGATACTAAAGAGATCCAGTATAACATTATTGATCTTTAAGTTAGGTATGAATCAAAATATATCATAAAGCATGCAAAATTCATAAAAAATTAAATATTTAAATTTTAAAAATGAATATTGAATTAGATAGTTCATCTAGATGAGTTTAATGACATTTCTTTCCTCTCATTTGAGCTTTCTTTTGCAATGCTACAAATTACCAAAATAAATAAGCATTAGTAATAAGAAACTATTTTTATAATACTAAGGAAACATATGTTTAAGCTGAAGTCTAATAAATTAAATTAAAGATAACCAAATCAAGACGATATAATGGTCACATGATAACAGATTTTGAGTTACATAATAATATAAGCAATCCAAAGAAAAAACTTATAAAATTATATAAATTATAGGTGAATATTGTATTCAAATATATTTAGGAGGTTGAGTACAATATCTTTGATCACCAAATTAGGTAAGAACAAAAACGCTTAGTAAAGTATGTCAAAGCCATAAAAAATTTTAAAATATGAAAATTATTTAATTAGATAAAACTCATCAAGAGGAATCAAATGACGATTGTTTCATCACCATTATGTCTCATTTGGATATATGACAATTTAAAAAAAGTAAATAATTATAAAAAAGTGAAAATTGTTATTTAATGTCAAGTAAAAATATATTAAATATAAAATAAGATAAATTAAAGCAATGTATTACAACCAAATTAAACCAGTGTAATTATCACATGAGAGGAGAATTCGAGTTTCATAGAAATAAAGAAATTAAGTAATTAAGCAATTAAGTAATAATTTAAAATTACATATTTTATAAAGTATTTGGTTTTATAGCTAATTTGATAATCATGGATGTCACACTTGACCTTCTTTATAACTTTAATTGTAACTTTCTTATAAAATTTATCTCATCTCTTTAAATTTTACAGTTTTAAGTGGTTTCATATTTTTGAAACTCGAATTCTAGTCTTTCATGACCTTTATGATATTTTGATTTTGTTATATTAAAATACTTTAATTTATCTAATCTTACAAATAATTTTTAATTTTTAACTTTAAAATAATAACTTATTGTTATTTATTTTTAAATACTTCGATAATTTATGGTAATTTCAAATTAGCTAAAAATTAAACATCATTAGATGTTTCTTGACAAGCTCTACAAAATTAAATATTAAATTATTTATTTCCTTAAATATTTTTGCTTTAAGAGTTTACAAATGCCTCAAAAATTTGATTATTTCTTGATTTTTTTTTATTGATGTTTTTATGCTCGATCTCTTACGTATCTTTGAATGCAACTTTCTAATATAATTTATCTAATTTGAACTTTTGCTTTGAATTAGTTATAGTACAACATAACTCTAAATATTCTCTCATTTTGCCTTTACATCACATTGATTTTGTATTATTACATTTCTTTAGCTTATGTCATTTCTATTCTAATACATATTTAAATAACATATGTAATAATTTCAAACTAAGCCTGATTGACATAAAATAAATATCATTGGACTCATGTTGACAAGATTTATCCATTTAAATGTTTCTCTTCGTATTTTTAAATATTATAATTTCAACATTTAGGAATTTTATATGACTCATTTCAATTCACATTTGATTTCACAATCGAGTATGCTGCACTTGATTTTCTTAGTATCTTTGGAGGAAAATTTGCAATAAAACATTTTGTAACTTCTTGAAATGCTTTTTTATGATTTAGTTATATTACTATGAAAATCTAATTCCTCACTTCTATGACCCTTAAAAACCTATGAATTTTATTTATTAGATTGGTTCAACTTATGTTATTTCAGCATTATTATGGATTTACTATATATAAAATGTTAAACTTATTATTATTCTTACTCATTTTCTTTGGCAATTCATTGTTATTCAAGACTAGAGCACATCGATATCAAATGGACTTTGTTAGACTCATCATAATGAGCATTAATAAATTCATTTTTTAATTTTTTTAAATATTTTATTTTTTTATGTTTCAGCAAACGTTTCATGGCATTTTGATTCATTTTTAATCTTATTGTGAAGGATGTCACACTCGTTCTCCTAGGTATCTTTGAATAAAACTTTCCTATAAAATTTATCTCGTCACTTAATAATTTGTACTTCAATTATATTATATTACTATGTAACTCTATATCTTGTCTCATGTGACCATTACGTCATTTCCATTTTTTTTGAATTATATTTCATCAATTTATGTTATTTTAGATTTAAAATATATATGTACTAAATATTAAAAATAATAATATTTTACTATTTATGTTTCTTTACTTTTATATTTAAAATTAGTTCTATATGAGGTATGATCATGATGAAATTAAGTCATTAAACTTGTCTGGAGGAGCTTTCTCGAACTAAAGAGTCATTTTATATTTTTAAAATTTTATTTTCTATCTTTTTACATGCTTTATTAAGCATTTTTTATACTTAATTTGATGATCAAGAATATTATGCTCATTCTCCTTAGTAACTTAGAATTAGGTTTTCTTTTATATTTATCTCATTTTTTAAATTATTTTCTTTGGTTATGTTATATTACTATGTAACTCTAAACCTCCTCTCCTATGACCTTTACATTATTTCGATTTAGTTCCATTTTATTTCATCATTTAATTGATTTCATAGTTAATATATATCTTCTTCATATTAAATTATAATATGTTATTATTTATGTTTTTCTAAATCTAACAATAATTTTACAAAGTGGCATGATCGAGTTGAAACAAAAGTCATTGGACGATTCCCTAAAAGCTCTATCTAATTAAATTTTTATTTTTTATTTTTTAAAATATTTTTGTTTCAATTATTTTTAAAAATCTTACAAAATGTTATATTTTGTACCTAATTTGAAGATTGAGTTTGTTACATTAGAAGTGCTTATTTTCATGGAATAAAACTTTCCCATATAATTTTTCTAATTTTTTTTAAAAGTTTCCCTTTGATTAAGTTATTTTACTATGAAATATTGATTCTTATCATTTTTTAGTATTACAGGTCTTTCATTCTATTATATTATAGTTATTCAGTTTATTTCTTTACATCATTAATATAGACTTACTTAATATTCAAATAATAAATTATTTTTAATACATTTATTTAGTATTATAATTTCTAGTAATATTTTTATTCAATTTATGTAATTTTTAAAATTATTACCTTTAATTTGGTTATATTACTATGTAAATATAAATATCAACACACGTGACCTTTTACATAACATTATTTTGGTTATATTGCACCCCTCAAATTATTTCATATTAAGTTTAATATATCTTTGTGCCATGTTATAATAATAATTTATTATTACTTTTACCAATTTATATTGGAAGTTCATAGTAATTCAAAACAAGCTTCGATCAAAATAAAAGAAATGTCGTTTATCTCAGCTCATATTTATTCAATTGAATCTTCAAATTTATAATTTTAGATATTATATTATCTATGGTTTTAGCATGTCTTATGAGACATTTCACGATGTATCTAATTTATTGATCAAGGATGTTACCATCGATCTTCTAATTATCTTGGAATACAAATTCTCTTGCAAATTTATGTTATTTCTTCTAATATTTTACTTTTATTTTGCTATATTAGCATGGTACTAAAAAGCTCCTCTTGTGTGATAATTATAATGTTTTGATTTAGCTATATTATATCACCATAGTTTATCTCTTTCTAGATTTAATATTTATTTTCTTACCATTAAAAGAATAATTATTTATTATTTAAGATTATTTTTTTTGAAATTTATATCAATTCCAAATGAGGACAGATCAAGATGAAATAAACATCATCCAACCTATCTTGATAAGCTATATCTAATTAAATATTCTTTTTTTGGATTAGACTCATCTTATTGAGCTCTATGTAACTAAATATTCTTTTTTATTTTCTTAGATATTTTGTTTTCTAGGGTTTTAACATGCTTTACTAGACATTTTTATTCATAGCCAATTAAATGGTCAAGGAAGACAACCATGATCTCCTTGGTATTATAGACCGTTATTTTCACATGTCTCATTTTTTAAAATTTTTCTTTTATTTGGTTATATTACTATGGAACTCTAATTCTTCTCTCGTTTGACCTTTACATTATTTTCATTTGGAATTATTATATTGCATCAATTTATTTCGTTTTAGCTTAATTATTCACTTAGCATTAAAAATCATTTGTTATTGTTTATTCTTATTTATATTAGTATTCCAAATAAGTTCTAATAGGGAAGAAACACATGTCAATGGACTTGCCTCAATGAGAATTATTTAATGAAATATATTTTTTATGTTTGTGAAAATTTTATTTTCTAAGATTTTTATATACTTAAAGTGATATTTTTTTGTACATAATTTGATTATCAAAGATGTTACACTCGACCTATTTAGTGTTAAAGAAAATAACTTACCAATACAATTTAACTTATTTTTTAAAATATTTAACTTTAATTTTGTTATTTTACAATGTTACTCAAAATCTCCTCTCTTGTGACCCTTATGTCACTTTCATTTAGTTGAATTATATTTCATCAATTTATCTTATTTTAAAATTTAATAAATACACTAAAAATAAAAATAATTAAATGTTATTTTTTGTGTTTATTTAGTTTTATAATTCAAAGTAGTTTTAGAAGATATATCATCATGATGAAAATAAGTTGTTAAGCAGGTCTAAGGAGCTTTATCAAACTAAATAGTCATTTTATATTTTTAAATATTTATTTTATATCTTGTTTACATACTTTACTAAGCATTTCATTTTATGCTTGATTTGATGATCATGGATGTTACACTCAATCTCCCTAATACTTTGGAATTGAGCTTTCTTTTATAATTTATCTCATTTATTAAAATTATTTTCTTTGATTATGTGATATTTGTATTAAACTCTAAATCTTCTCTCTTATGATTTTTACATTACCTTGATTTAGTTCTATTATATTTCATCATTAATCTCATGTCACACTTAATATATAACTTCTTCTTTTAAATTATAATATGCTATTATTTATGTTTTTAAAAATTCACAATAATTCCAAAAAAGTGGTATGATAGAGTTGAAACAAAAGTTATTAGACACTTCCCTATTTGTTCTATCTAATTATTTTTTTTAATTTTAAATATATCTAAATTTTTATTTTCTATTATGTTTAAATACATTATGAGATATTTTATTTTGTACCTAATTAGTTGATTGAGGTTGTTATGCTAGAAGTGTTTAGTATCATAGAATAAAAGTTTACATATAATTTATCTAATTTTTTCAAATTTTTCTCATTGATGTTTTATATCACCATGAAACAATGATTCTTATCTTTTGTGAGCTTTATAGGACTTTCATTTTTTTATATTGTATTAATTCAATTTGAATTTTTACATTATTAGCATATATTTACTTAATATTCAAATAATAATTTATTATTATTTATATTTATTTACTTTGCAAATTTCTAGTAATTATAAATGAGCCTAATTTAGTCAAAATAAAAGTATTTAGACTCATCTTGACGAGCTTTATCTAATTAAATAATTATTTTCTATTTTAAAATATTTTATTTTCTAGGACTTTTGCATGTTTTATGAGAAATTTTGGTTAGTATCTAATTTCATGATCATGGATGCCATAATTTATCTCTTTATTATCCTTTAATGCATCTTTGATGTATAACTTATCTCATTTTTTCAAAGATTTTTCTTGGATTTATTCACATTATTATGAAACTCTAATTCTCCTTTAATGTGACCATTACATCTCTTTTAGTTTTTTATATTATATTTTTTAAATTTATCTCATTTAAATTTAATATATTTTTACATAATATTGAATTAATAATTTATTCTTATTTATGTTTATTTAATTTGATATTTTTAGTAATTTCAAAAGTTGTGTAATGGAGATAGAACAAATATTGTTCATACCTAATTTTATAATCAATTTGCTTCCAATCTATCACCTTAATACCTTGGAAAGTAAATTTTTAAGTTCAATTTATCTAATTTTTTTCAAAGTATTCCCTTTAATTTTGTTATACTATTATGCCAATCATAATCTCAATACATGTGACCTTTTATGTAACATTGTTTTTGTTCTATTACATCCCTCAAATTATTTCATTTAAAATTTAGTATATATTTGTGCGATGTTGTAATGATAATTTATTATTATTTTAACAAATTTATGTTGGAAGTTTGTCGTAATTCAAAATGAGCTTTGAGCAAAATAAATAAATTTTCAATCCACTCATGTGAATGTTATTGATTCAATTGAAAATTTAAATTGATAGTTTTGGATAATATATTGTTAATGATTTTATCCTATGTTATGACTCATTTCAATATGTACATGATTGATTGATCGAGGGTGATACACATGATCTTCTAAATATCTTGGAATATAATATTCTCTTATAATTTATCTTGTTTCTTCAAATGTTTTGTTTTATTTTGCTTTATTAAGGTGGTATTAAAAAGCTCCTCTTGTGTGACAATTACCACATTTTGATTTAGTTATATCATATTTCGATAATTTACCTTTTTATATTTGATATTTATTTTCTAATTATTAATAAAAATAACTATTTATTATTTAAGATTATTTTTTTTGGAAATTTATAGTAATTCTAAATGAGGACAATTCAAGATGAAATAAACATCATCGAACATATCTAGACAAGCTATATCTAATTAAATATTCTTTTTTTCAATCAGATTCATATCAATGAGCACAACGTAATTACATATTCATATTTAGTTTTTAGATATTTGTTTCTAGGATTCTAACTTTCTTTACTAAACATTTTGATTCATAGCTGATTTAACGATCAAAGAGGTCACCATCGATCTCCTTAGTATCATAAAATGCCCTTTTTGCATAAAATTTATGTAATTTCTTTTAATTTTTACTTTGATTTGGTTATATTATTATAATGCTCTAATTCTCTTCTCATTTGACATTTACATTATTTTTGTTTAGAATTATTATACTGCATTAATTTATCATATTTTAGCTTTAATAAATATTTTTTAACACTAAAAAAATCATTTATTATTATTTATACTTATTTATATTAGTAATTCCAAATAAGGTCCAAAGAGAACAAACATATGTCATTTATCTTGTCTTAACAAGCATTATTTAATTAAATATTTTTTAATATTTATGAATATTTATTTTCTAACATTTTGTCATACTTTATGACATATTTATTTGTTTTCTATTTCACTATCAATGATGTTACACTAGACCTATTTATTCTTAAGGAGTATAACTTAGTTATATAATTTAACTTATTTCTTAAAATATTTAGATTTGATTTGGTTTTATTATGATTTAATGGTAAATCTCCTCTAGTGTGACATTTAAATCACTGTCATTTGGTTATTTTACTTTGCTCAAATTTATCTCATTTTAGCTATAATATATATTTACTTAATATTAATAGAAGAATTTAATATTATTTATGGTTAATTACTTTGATAATTCATAGTAATTCTAAATGTGACCTAATCTAGAAATAATAAACATCATTGGACTTGTATGATCAAGATCTATCAAAATAAATATTTATTTGTATATTTTTTAAAATTTGTTTTCTAATATTTTACCATGTATTATGAGACATTTAGATTCATACATAATTTTACGTCGAGGATGTTACTCTGAGACTTATTAGTTTCTTAGAATGATACTTTCTCATATAATTTGTCTCATTATTTCAAATATTTTAGTTTAATTTTCTTATATTACTATATCACTAAAAATCATATCTCTTTTTACTTTTATATTACTTTTGATTTGGTAATATTATATTAATTTAATTTATAATTTATTATTATTTATTGCTATTTATTTTTGTGTTTCATAAAAATTCAAAAATTACTCTAACAATAATGAAATAAACATCATTAAAGTTTTCTCAACAAACCTTTATCTATTTAAATATTTATTATTTTATTTTTCGTATATAATTTTATAGACTTTCAACATGCTTTATAAGGCTTTTTGTTTCATACAAGATTTTAGGATCAAGGATGTTACAACCTATCTCCCAAATATCATGGAAGGAATCCTTCTGGTAAAATGTATCTCAGTTTTCAAAATGTTTTCTTTGAATTTTTATATTACTATGTAACTTAAAATCTTCACTTATTTGACTTTTAGGATACTTTTATTTTGTGATGTTAAATTAATTCAATTTATCATATTTTAGGCTTAATTTATAATTTCTTAATGTTTAATTATTAATTTATAATTATTCATGCTTATTTTGTTCTGTAATTTGTAGAAATTTAGAATGAAATCTCATAAAGATGAAACAAACATTATTAGATCCATCTTAATGAGCTCTATCCAACTAATTGATCACTATTATAATTTTTAATGTTTTATTTCTTTTGAGTTTGATGTGCTTTAATGGAAGGTTTTATTTGTATCTTTTTTGAAAAATAATGATTTTGCCTTCAATCTTCGTAGTATCCTAGAGTATAACTTTTTTGTAGAAATTTATTTAATTTTTCCAAAGTTTTTGCTTTTATCTGGTCATATTATTATCTATTTTAAATCTTTATTCTTTTATTCTTTAAATAATTATTATTTGGTCATACTACATTGCTTCAATTTATCTTAATTTGGCTTTAATATATTTTAATAATTTATTATTTATTAAGTTTATTTATTTTGGTAAATCAAAATGTTTCCAAATGCTGTCTAATAACAATGTAACAAACATTATTGAACTTATATCAATATGCTCAATCTAATAAAAATATTAATTTTTATATTTTTAAATATCTATCTTTTGGGTTTTTAGAATATTTTGTAAAAGTTTTTAATTAGTAATTGGTTTAGTGGTCTATAATTTTATAATTAAAATCTTAGGTACCTTTGTAAGTTAAAATTTTTTGTCACTATATAACTCTTGTTGTGCATCTCTTTGACCTTTATATGTCTTTAATTTTTTTTATATTATAATGCTTCAATTTATATCATTTTAACTTCAAAATTAAGTCTACTTAATATTCAAATATTAATTTATCACTACTTATAATTATTTATTTTATCAATTCACAATAATTATAAATGAGGTCTGATTATGATGAAATAAATGACATTGAATTCATTTCATATAGCTTTATCAAATTAAATACGTATTTTTTAAGAGTTTTATTTTCTAGTATTTTCCATTATTTATGATAAATTTTGATTAGTACTTGATTTTACTATCAAGGATGTCACTCAAGATCTCTTTAGTTTCTTTTAATGCAACTTTCTTGTGTAATGTATCTAATTTCTTCAAATATTTTTCTTTAATTTTGTTACATTATTGTAAAACTATAATTCTCTTCTAATATGGTATTCACATCTCTTTGATTTAGATAAAATATATTAGTTTAATTTATCTAATTTTAGTTTTGATATATATATATATATAATATTAAAATATTATTTTATTTCTATTTTATTTTTTAATTTTTCTAATTTATAGTAATTCCAAATGTGATCTTATGAAGATGCAACAAATAGTGCTAGATTCATTTAGACAAATTTAATCTAATTGTATATCTATTTTTAAATTTCTAAAAATTGTATTTTTCATGTTTTAAGATTTTTTATGAGTTATTTAATTCATAACATATTTTATTATCGATGATGTTACAATCAATTGTAGTATCATAGAAGGAAATTTTCCTATTTAATTTATCTAATTCCATCAAAATTTTTTACTTTAATTTGGTTATATTATTATGTGATTCTAAATTTGCTCTCCTCTGACTCTTACATCACATTGATTTGGTTACACTAAATTTCTTCAATTTATCTGATTTAAAGTTTAATATATATTTGTTTAATATTATAATAATATTGTTTTATTATTTATGGTTATTTTATGTTAATTATAGTAATTATAAATGAGGTTAAACTGAGATGAAATAAATATTATTTGACTTGTCTTGATAAGACACATCTAATTGAACATTATTATTCATAATTTTTGATGTTGTATTTTCTAAGGTTTTGTCATATTTCACTAAGTTTAATTCGTACATGACTTGATGGTCAAGGACATTATAGTGATTTACTTAACATCTTAGAGTGCAACTTTCTTTTACAATATATCCCATTTGTTTAATTGTTTAGTTTAGTAATAATATTTTGTAATGGAAAATCTTCTCTCATGTGATATTTACAATGTTAACTACTAGAAATTAAAAATGAGGACTAATAAAGATGAAACAAACAACTTTGGACTTGGCTTAACAGTTCTATCTAATTAAATATTTATTTTTTATATTTAAATATATGGATTTCTAGGGTTTTATCATATTGTACAAGACGTTTTGATACATACCATATTTGATGATCAAGGATGTTATGCTCAATCATCAGCAAATTGTAATGCAACGTTCTTGTATAATTTATCTAATTTTTTCAAATATTTTGGGTTTTATTTTTATATTACTATGAAACTTAATTTTCACCCTAGGTAACCATTACAATCCCTTTATGTATTTGTATTATACTACTTTAGTTTATCTCATTTTATTACTAAATTATATTACTTCATATTAAAAAAATTATTTTGTTATTATTTATGCTTATTTAATTTACAAATAGTAATAATTCCAATCAAGGTTTGATCAAGCAAAACAAATATCGATAGACTTGTCTCAACGAGCTCTATCTAATCAAGTATTCATATTTATATTTTTAGATATTTTATTTTCTATGATTTTACATGGTTTATTAGATATTAAGATTCAAAACTTATTTGAAGAATAAGGATGTGATACTTGATCTTCTTAGTATCTTAGAATGCAACTTTTCAACACAATTTGTCTCATTTGTAATTTTTTTTGCTTTGATTTGATTATGTCGCTATGAAACTCTATTTCTATTCTCATGTCTTATTTATATTATTTTTATTTGGCTATATTACATTAATTTATTTTAACATATTTTAGCTTCAATATATATATATATATATATATATATTTGGTATTAAGATAATTATTCGTTATTATTTATATTTATTAAGTTTTGTAATTTATAATAATACCAAATGATGTAAAATTGAGAAACAAATGTTCTTTGAGTTTCCTTAATAAGCTCAATTTAATAAAATATTTTTTTAATATTTTTTAATTTTTTTAACATTTTCCTTACTAAATATTTGCCAGGTTCTACACGACCAATTGATTCACATCGCATTTAACTATCAAGGATATGATACGTGATCTTCTAGGTATCATGGAATACAACTTACCTATGAAATTTATTTGGTTTCCCAAAATATTTGGTTTTTATTTTTTTTATTTACTATTTAACTCTAAATCTCCTTTTTTGTGACCTTTACATTAAATTCATTTGGTTATTTAATATTACATAAATTTATCTTATTTCAACTTTA
>JAIUJO010002108.1:0-7500 GCA_023846275.1 Vanilla planifolia | reverse complement strand
TCTTCTTCTTCTTCTTCTTCTAATTCTCCTTCTTCATTTTATTATTCTTCTTCTTCTTCTTCTTCATCTTCTTCTTCATTTTCTTCTTCTTCTTCTTTTACTTCTTCTTCTTTTTCTTCTTCTTCTACTTCTTCTTCTTCTTCTTCTACATCTTCTTCTTCTTCTTCTTCTTCTTCTTCTTCTTCTGGTTCTTCTTTTTCTTCTTCTTCTTCTTTGCCTGATTCCTATTGTTCTTCTTTGCTTTTTTCTTCTTCTTCTTATTCTTCTTTTTCTCCTTCTTCTGCTTCTTCATCTTTGTCTTCTTCTTTTCTTTCCTCTTCATTATCATCATCATCATCCTCATCCTCATCTTCATCTTCTTCTTCTTCTTCTTCTTCCTCTTCTTCTTTTTCGTCTCCATCTTCTTCTTGTTCTTCTTTTTCTACTACTTCTTCAACTTCTTTTTTTTTTGTTATCCTTTTTCATCTTCTTCTTCTTCTACTATTGTTTCTCCTTCTTCTTCTTCTTCTACTACTTCTTCTTCTACTTCTTTTTCTTCTTCGTCATCTTCTTCTTCTTCTTCTTCTTCCTCTCCTCCTTCTTCCCCTTTTTTCTTCTCCCTCATCATCATCTTCTTCTTTTGCTTCTTTATCTTCTTCTTCCACTTCTTCTTCTTTTTCTTCCTCCTCTTCTTCTTCTTTGTCTCTTCTTCTTCTTCTTCCACTTCCACATCTTCTTCTTCTTCTTTCACTTCTTCATGTTCTTTCTCTTCTTCTTCCTCTTCTTCTTCTTCTTCTTCCTCTTCTTCTTCCTCTTCTTCTTCCTCTTCTACTTCCTCTACCTATTCTTCTTCTTCTTTTCTAATTCTTCTACTAATTGTTCTTGTTTTTCTTCTTCTTCCTCTTCTTCTTCTTCTTCTTCTTATTCATCTTCTTTTTACTCTTCTTCTTTTTCTTCATCTTCATCTTCTTCTTCTCCTTCTTCATCATATTTTCCTTCTATCTAATCTTCTTCTTCTTCTTCTTCTCCTCCTTCCTCTTTTTGTTTCTCCTTATCCTCATCTTCCTCATCCTCTTCTTCTCTTCTTTTTCCTCTTCTTCTTCTTCATCCTCTTCTTCTTCTTCTTCTTCCTCCTCTTCCACTTCTTCTTCATCTTCTGCTTCTTCGCCTTCTTCTTCTTTTTCTTCTTCTTCTTCTTCTTCTTCTTTCTTCTTCTTCTTCTGCTTCCTCTTCTTCTTCTTTATCCTTTTCTTAGTACTACTTCTTGTACTACTTCTTCTTTTTCTTCTTCTTCTTCTTCTCTTTCTTCTTCTTCTTCTTCTTCTTTTCTTCCTCTTCTTTCTCTACTTCTTCTTCTTCTTCTACTTCTACTTCTTCTTCTTCTTGTTCTTCATCTTCTCTTTGGTTCCTTTTTCTTCCTCTTCTACTACTTCTTCTTCCTCTTTTTCTTCTTCTTCTTCTCCTTCAACTTCTTCTTTTTCTGCTTCCAGTTCTTCATCTTCTTCTTTATCTTCCACTTCTCTATCTTCTTCTTCTTCTGCTACTTCTTATTCTTCTTCTTCTTCTTCTTCTTATTATTCCCCTCTTCTTCAACTTCCTCTTCTTATTCTACTTCTTCTTTTTCTTCTTCAACTTCTTCTTCTTCATCTTCTTCTTCTTCCTCTTCTTCTTCTTTTTCTTTTTCATCTACTTCTTCTACTTCGTCTTCTACTACTTCTGTTTCTTCCTCTTCTTCTTATTCTTCATCTTTTTCTTCTTTTTCTTCCTTGCTTCTTTATTTTCTTCTTCTTCTTTTGTTACTTCTACTTCTTTTTCTACTTCTTCTTCTTCTTCTTCTTCCTCCTCCTCCTCTTCTGCTTCTTCTTCTTTTTTTTCTTCTACTTCTTCTTCTACAACTTCTTTGTCTTCTTTTTTCTTCTTCTTGTTCTTCTACTTCTTCCTCTTATTCTTCTTCTTCTTCTTCTTCTTCTTCATCTTTTACTTTTTCTTGTTCTTGTCCTTCTTCTTCTTCCTCTTCTTCCCCTTTTTCTTTTTCTTCTACTTCTTCTACTTCTCCTTCTTCTTCTTCTTCTTCTTCTTCTTCATCTCTTTCTTCTACTTATTCTTCTTCTTCTTTTTCTTCTTCTTCTTCTTCTTATTCTACTTCTTCTACTTCTACTTCTTCTTTTCCTTCTTTTTCTTCTTCTTCTTCTTCTTCTCCTTGTTTAATTTCTTCTTCTTCTTCTTCTTCTTCTTCTTCTTCTTCCACTTCTTCTTCTTCTTCTTCTTCTTCTACTTTTATTTCTTCTACATCTTTATCTTCTTCTTCTTCTTCTTCGTCTTCCTCTAACTCTCTTCTTCCTCATCTTCTTCTAATTCTTCTTCTTCTTCTTCTTCTTCTTCTTCGTCCTCTTCTTCTTCTTTTTCCTCTTTTTCTTCTTCCTCATCTTCTTCTTCTTCTTCCTCTTCCTCTTCTTCTTCTTCTTCTTCTTCTTCATCTTCAGCCTCTACTTCTTCTTCTTCCTCTTCTTCTTTTTCTCCTTTTTCCACTTTTTCATCTTCTTCTTTTCCTTCTTCTTCTTCTTCTTCTTCTTCAACTTCTTCTTCTTCTTCGTCTTCCTCTACTTCTACTTCTTTTTTCTACTTTTTCTTCTACTTCTTCTCCTTCTTCTTGTTGTTCTTCATAATCTTCTTCTAGTTGTTGATCTCTTTTTTCTTCTCCTTCTCCTTCTTCTTCCTCTTTTTCTCCCTAATCTTCTTCTTCTTCTTCTTCTTCCTCTTTTTCTTCCACCTCATCCACTTCTTCTTCTTCCTCTCCTTCTTTTTCTTTTTCTTCTTCTTCTCCCACTTCTACTTCGTCTTCTTCTTCTTCTTCTTTTTCCTCTTTTCTTCCACCTTATCCTCTTCTTCTTCTTCCACTTATTCTTCTTCTTCTTCATCTTCTTCATCATCTATTTGTTCATCTTGTGTTTTTTCTTATTCTTACTCTTCTTCTTCTACATCCTCTTCTTCTTTTTCTTGTTCCTCTACTTCTTCTTCTTCTATTTCCTCTTCTTCTTCTTCTTCATCATCTTCTCCTTCTTCTTCTTCTTCTTCTACTTCTTCTTCATCTTCTTCTTCACTTTCTTCATCTTCTTTTTGTACATCTTCTTCTTCTTCTTCTTCTTCAACCTCTTCTTCTTCTTCTTCATGCACTTCTTCTTCTTCTTCTTCTTCATCTTCTTCTTCAACTTCCTCCTCCTTTTTTCCCTCATCTTCTTCTTTTTCTTCCACTTCTTCTTTTTCTTCTTCTTCTTCTTCTTCTTCTTCGTCTTCTTCTTCCTCTTCTTCTACTTCTTCTTCTTCTACTTCTTTATCTTCTTCTTCTTCTTCTTCTTCTTCCTATTCTTTTTTTCCTTTTTCTTATACTTCTTAAAATTCTTCATCTTTTTCTTCTACTTCTTCTTCTTTATCATCTTCTTCTTTTTCTTCTTCTTCTTCTTCTCGTTCTTCTTCTTCTTCTACTTTACTTTCTTCTTCATCTTCTTCTTCTTCTTCTACTACTACTACTACTTCTTTTATTACTTCTTCTTCTTCTTCTACTTATTCTTCTTGTTCTTTTTTGCTTCCTTTTTCTTCTTCTCCTTCTTCTTCTTCTTCTTCTTCTTTTTTCTTCTTTTTCTTCTTCTTCTTCTCCTTCCTCCTCTTATTCCTCTTCTTCTTCTTCTTCTCCTTCTCCTTCTTCTTCTTTTTCCACATCTTCTTCACCTTCTTATTTCTCTTCTTCTTCCTCTTCTTCTACTAATTCTTCTTCTTCTTCCTCTACTTCTTCCTCTTCTTCTTGCTCTACCCTCTTTTTCTTCTTTTTTTCTACTTCTTCTACTTCTTGTTCTTTTTTTTCTTCTTCTTCCACTTCTTCTTTTTCTTCTTCTTCTTCTTCTTCTTGTTCATCTTCTTTTCACTGTTCATCTTCTTCTTGTTCTTCTTCTTCTTCTTCTTCTTCTTCTCCTTCTTCATCCTCTTTTCCTTCTATTTGATCTTGTTCTTCTTCTTCTTCATTTCCTTCCCTTTTTGTTTCTCCTCATCCTCATCTTCTTCATCCACTTTTTTCTACTTCTTCTTCTTGTTCTTCTTCTTCTTCTTTTTGTTCTTCCTCTTCTTGTTCTTCCTCCTCCTCTTCCACTTCTTCTTCTTCTTCTTCTGCTTCTTCCGTCTTCTTCTTCTTTTTCTTCTTCTTCTTCATCTTCTTCTTCTTCTTCTTCTTCTTCTGCTTCCTCTTCTTCTTCTTTATCTTTTTCTATTACTTCTTCTTCTTCTACTTCTTCTTCTTCTTCTTCTTCTTCTTCTTCTTCTTCTTCTTCTTTTTCATCCCTTTCTTCTTCTTCTTCTTCTTCTTCTTCTCCTTCTTCTTCTTCTTCTTCTTCTTCTTCTTCATCCCTTTTCTTCTTCTTTGCTTTCTTCCTCCTCTTCTTCTTCTTCTTATTCTTCTTCTTATTCTTTGCTTCCTTTTTCTTCCTCTTCTTCTTCTTCTTCCTCTTTTTCTTATTCTTCTTCTTCTTCTTCTTCTTCATCATCTTCTTCTTCTTGTTCTACCTCTAGTTCTTCATCTTCTTCTTTATCTTCTACTTCTCTATATTCTTCTTCTTCTACTACTACTACTTCTTCTTTTTCTTCTTCTTCTTCTTCTTCTTCTTATTCCTCCTCTTCTTCAACTTCTTCTTCTTCTTCTACTTCTTCTTTTTCTTCTTCATCATCTTCTTCTTCTTCTTCTTCTTCTTCCTCTTCTTCTTCTTTTTCTTCTACTTCTTCTTCTACTTGATCTTTTATTACTTCTTTTTCTCTTTAATCTTCTTTTTCTTCATCGTTTTCTTCTTCTTCTTCATCGTCTTCTTCTTCATTTTCTTGTTCTTCTGCTACATCTACTTCTTTTTCTACTTCTTCTTCTTCTTCTTCCTCTTCCTCTTCTTCTTCATCTTTTTTTCCTTCCCTTTCTTCTTCTTCTTCTTCTTCTTTGCTTTCTTCCTCTTTTTCTTCTTCTTCTTCTTCTTTGATTCCTTTATCTTCCTCTTCTTCTTCTTCTTCTTCCTCTTTTTCTTCTTCTTCTTCTTCTCTTTCTTCATCATCTTCTTCTTGTTCTGCTTCTAATTCTTCAACTTCATCTTTATTTTCTACTTCTTTATCTTCTTTTTCTTCTACAACTACTACTTCTTTTTCTTCTTCTTCTTCTTCTTCTTATTCCTCCTCTTCTTCAACTTCTTCTTCTTCTTCTTCTTCTATTTTTTCTTCTTCATCATCTTCTTCTTCTTCTACTTCTTCTTCTTCTTCTTCTTCTTCCTCTTCTTCTTCTTTTTCTTTTTCTTTCGCTTCTTCTTCTACTTCATCATTTACTTCTTCTTTTTCTCCTTCATCTTCTTTTTCTTCATCTTTTTGTTCTTTTTCTTCCTCATCTTCTTCTTCATTTTCTTCTTCTTCTACTGCTACATCTACTTCTTTTTCTACTTCTTCTTCTTCTTCTTGCTCTTCCTCTTCTTCTTCCTCTTCTTTTTCTTCTTCTACTTCTTCTTCATCTTCTTCTTTTTTTTCTTCTTCTTCTTCTACTTCTTCTTCCTCTTCTTCTTCTTCTTCTTCTTCTTCTACATCTTTTTCTTTTTCTTCTTCTTCTCCATCTTCTTCTTCTTCCTCTTCTTCCTCTATTTCTTCTTCTTCGACTTCTTCTTCTACTTCTCGTTCTTCTTCTTCTTCTTCTTCTTCATCTTCTTCTTCTACTTTTTCTTCTTCTACTTCTTCTTCTCCTTCTTCTTTTCCTTCTTTTTCTTCTTCATCTTCTTCTTCTTCCTTTTCTTCATCTTCAATTTCTTCTACTTCTTCATCTTTGCTTGCTTCTTCTTCTTCTTCTTCTTCTTCCTGTGCTTCTTCTTCTTCTCTTCTTCTCCTATTTCTTCTACATCTTCTTCTTCTTCTTCTTCTTCTTCTTCTTTATCATCTTCTACTTCTTCTTCTAATTCATCTTTTTCTTGTTGTTGTTGTTGTTCTTCTTCTTCTTCTTCTTCTTCTTCTTCTTGTTCCTCTTTTTCTTCTTCCTCATTATCTTCTTCTTCCACCTCTTCTTCTTCTTCTTCTTCTTCTTCTCCTCCTTCTTCATCTTCTTCCTCTACTTCTTCTTCGTCCTCTTCTTCTTTTTCTCCTTCTTCAACTTTTTCATCTTCTTCTTCTTCTTCGTCTTCTTCTTCTTCAACTTCTTCTTCTTCTTCGTCTTCCTCTACTTCTACTTCTTTTTTCTACTTCTTCTTCTACTTGTCGTTCTTCTTCATGTTCTTCTTCATCTTTTTCTTCTTGTTGTTGATCTTCTTTATGTTCTCTTTCTCCTTCTTCTTCATCTTTTTCTTCATAATCTTCTTCTTCTTCTTCTTCTTCCTCTTTTTCTTCTACCTAATCCACTTCTTCTTCTTCCTCTTCCTCTTCTTTTTCTTTTTCTTTTTCTTCTTCTTCTCCCACTTCTACTTCGTCATCATCGTCTTCTTCTTCTTCCTCCTCATTTTCTTCAACCTCATCCTCTTCTTCTTCTTCCACTTATTCTTCTTCTTCTTCTACTTCTTCTTCTTCTTCTTGTTCATCTACTTCTTTTTCTTCTTCTTCCCCTTTTCCTTCTACTTCCTCTTATTATTTTCCTTATTCGTCTTCTTCTCCTTCTTTTTCTTCTTCTTCTTCTTCTTCTTCTTCTTCTTCTTCTACCTCTTTTTCTACTTCTTCTTCATCTTCTTCTTCTCTTTCTTCTTCTTCTTTTTTTACTTCTTCTTCTTCTACTTCTACTTCTACTTCTTCTTCTTCTTCTTCGTCTTCTTCTTCTTCTTCTTCTTCTTCTTTGTGCACTTCTTTTTCTTCTTCTTCTTCTTCATCTTCTTCTTCTTCAACTTCCCCTTTTTCTTACCTCATCTTCTTCTTTTTCTTCCTCTTCTTCTCCTTTTTTTCTCTTCTCCTTCTTCTTCTTCTTCGTCTTCTTCTTCCTCTTCTTCTACTTCTTCTACTACTTCTTCTTTATCTACTTCTTCTTGTTCTTCTTCTTCTTCTTCCTCTTATTTTTTTCCTTTTTCCTATACTTCTTAAAATTCATCTTTTTCTTCTTCTTCTTCTTCTTTATCATCTTCTTCTTGTTCTTCTTCTTCTTCTTCTCGTTCTTCTTCTTGTTCTTCTTCTTCTTCTATGCTTTCTTCTTCTTCTCTTCTTCTTCTTCTTCTACTACCACTACTACTACTACTTGTTCTTCTTCTTCTATTGTACTTCTTCTTCTTCTGCTTTGCTTCCTTTTCCTTCTTCTCCTTCTTCTTCTTCTTCTTCTTCTTCCTCCTCCTCTTATTCCTCTTCTTCTTCTACTACTTCTTAACTTATTCTTCTTCTTCTTCTTCTTCTTCTTCTTCTTTTTCATCTTCTTCATCTTCTTCTTTTTCTTCCACTTCTTCCTCTACTTCTTCTACTTCTTCTTCATCAACTTCTTCTTTTTCTTGTTCTTGTTCTTCTTCTTCTTCATCTTCTTCTTCCCCTTCTTCTTTTTCTTCTTCATCATCT
>JAIUJO010000752.1:177500-187150 GCA_023846275.1 Vanilla planifolia | reverse complement strand
ACAAAGGATTTTCCTTTTGCTACGTTTCCTATTGGAGCTTTTTTACCAAGAGCTTAGTCTGTTGGACTTGTACCCTTTTTAAAAGTTTTTCCTTTGTTTGTTGAGCCTGTTGGGGTTTAGAGCATGACTCGTCTCTTGGGTTGTTGTTGTAGAGGCTTTAGCTTATTGAGCTTTAAAGGATTTAGCCAGCTGAGCATTAGCTGAGGATTGAACTTGTTGGGTTTGCAAAGTGGTTTCATCCTATTAAGCCTTTGCCTTTTTTGGGAGAATCTCTATAAGTTCTACTGATCTTTTCATCTTGTTAACGAAAAGTTGAAGCAGTTGTAGTTCTTCCTCATTCATGGCCTAGTAAGAAGATCAACAATAATGTTAGCAAAATTAAGAATATATTTAATAGTATAAGTAAAAATTTCATGGTATAACACAAGACGTATGCACCTTAAATTTTCTTTAGGTTTTTTTCTTGTTTTTTCATAAAAACTGGGAAACATATTTATTGCCTATTTTGATTCTGAATACTCAATGTAGTAAATAAATTTTAAAACTTTTAATAAATAATTTCATAGCTCGTTATTCATAGTTTGGGTCTTGTAAATTTACTTGAAATATATGCTATTATTTCATTTGTAAAGTTATTTTATTTTTTTTCTTCTTTGGGAAAATAAAGTCAGCGGCATCAGTTTGCAAAGTTAGATTATTTTCTTCTTTGGGAAAATAAAGAATTTGTTTTGTTGTAACAAATTCTTTTATTTGTTTTATTTCTGTTTGTTCGTCTTTTGTCAAAGAGATTGGTATTTTTTCTAAATTCTAATGACGAGGTAGTTTGTCAATTGTTATTTTGTATTTAGCCTGTTCTTCGACTAATTAGTTTGTAATAATTTTATTTTAGAACAAAGTTTTGGTATAAACTTTTTTCCATAATTTAAGAGTTCTAAAAAGTTCTATAGTTATTTTAAATTAGTGAAAGTCTTAAAGAAGTCTTTTACTTATATATATATATATATATGTTCTTATAGTTCTATTTATTTATTTTTATTCGTTTTCCTAAAATATTGATTTTTGTTTTAAACAATTCTATTTTTTTGGACTTAATATAATACGTTGATTGAGCATAATTTTAATGATATGTAAAAATATTCTTTATGTTCTTTCTCTATTTGAAAAAAAGAATATCATCTATGTAGACTACAACATAAGATAAATGTCTAAAACTAGAATTCATCCATTTCTAGAATATTTGTGGAGCAATTTTTAATCCAAAAGGCATGAATAACCATTCAAAATGCCTTTTGGGATAGCTAAAGGTAGTTAGTTCTATGAATGTTTGATTAGTAAGTTTAATTTGCCAAAATCCAGATTTGGCATCAAATTTGCTATAATATTTTACACTTTGTATTTGTTTTATTAGGTGCTCAGTGGTTGGTATAAAGTAACCATCAAACTTTGTGCAAGAGTTTAACTTGTGGAAATTGATAACCATTCTGTCTTTTCCACGTTTTATTTTAGCATGATTCTGTACTATAAAAGTCGAAAAAGAATGAAAGCAGTGGCTCTTTTGAATTAGTTTAAGATGTAACAGTTCTTGTATTTGAATTTTAAATTCTTGTTTGTCTATAGGAGATACCATGATGCTATTGACACGTATATTGGTTTTTTGATATTAACGGGTCATTTGAGTATGAAGGTTCAAGGAGCTTATGCATAGTTTCCTTAAATGCAGTAGTAGTTGGAATATTGTAAGTATAAATGTTGTGCATAGGAGGTATAAGTTGTTGAACATGGTCAATAAGGTGTGTTGGTGAGGGGAATTATCACCACGCTGGGTTGCAGGAGAAAAGTGAGGGGCAATGCGAGTTGGAAGAGGGACATGTGGAATGGAGTGTCCATCTAAAGAAAAAAGTGAGTATTGAATGGTGCTAGATGGTGAATGTTATCATGTCCTAATAAACAATCGGTATTAAAATTGATTAGTGACAGGGCAAAGCTGAATTGATAGGTATTGATGGTGTTGTGGATATCAGGTAGAAATATTGAAAGATTGGCAAATTTATGGGTTATAGGAACTTTTTTACCCATATATACAATTAGAAGTGTTTTGGTTTCTAATCAATAATGTATAAGTCTTTTCGATATTTTGGTCGTAAAGACTTATACAGAAATCTGGATGTAGGTTAATCCCAAATAGTATGTTTGCAAGATTGGATTTAGCAACTCCAATAATGCTACTAAGAAGGTTGTTAATGATCCGTTCGTCCATACAAAGGATAGTTATAGGTGCATCTATTTCTCTTCTAAACAAAGCAGTTATTTTTAATTAATCATACTTATGTGTAGGTATTTCATTTTTGGGTATTTTGTCTTTAATTTTTCAATTTTTGCTTTGTCAAGGAGGCTGATGGATGTTAAATCATCATCTCCTTTTACTTCAATATTTCCTTACAATCGCTCAAAAATGTATGTGTGTTTATTTAGAAAGTGAGATTTAAAAGATGGAGCTTTATGAATCTCATTTTCCTCTATATGAAGAATAGGCTCTTTTAATTTATTTAAGTCTTTATGTGTTATTTCAAATTGTTCTCCTACACTATTATGTAGTTCAGTTGTATTTACTTCTTCTATAGTAATAGTGTTCATATTTTCTTTTAATTCTTTGTATTTTTTAGAGCTTTCAACTATTTCTAATTCATGTGTAAGTATGGGAAAATCTTCACATTTATGTATGACAAATAATCTAATTGGATCATCTGATTAAATAATCCCAATCTTCTAGATTGGTATTTTAAATGAGGATTATTGGGACTTGATATTTCATGGGTTTTAATAGCCCAAAGGTAATGAATATATTTTCTTTGGAAAGATATGGTATATTATGTAGTGTATCATTATATCCAAATGGTATTAAGATGATTAAAACTAATGTTACTTTAATTGTTCGGTAATGCTTGAGTTTAAGTAATTTTCCTATGTAAATAATATATCTTGGAGAGGATACTCTTTCCTTTATAGGAAGTTTCAAAGAAGGTAATAATGGAATAACTTATATTTGTGTAAAAGTTTTATTTATTGTGATCATGTTGATTTTGAGTTTTTCAAAACACTTTTTTTTCAAAATCTGAATGTTTTTTAGATTCAAAATTAGATTCTAACTCTTTTGAGTCATAATAAGAAGTAATTTCATAGATAGAGTTGGTATTATCAAATATTTCTTCAATTATTTCAATATTAATAGAATAATCATCAATATTAGGGATGACTATACTTTTAATATTGATTGGAGATTCATTTGTGTAATGTCATTCTTTATTATACTTAAAACATCATCAATGCTTTCTATCCTTTCTTTGTTTCTTTTATAACAATTTTTTTTGATGAAACATTGTTCTTTCCTAAACTCAGGTTTCCATCGTTGTTTAGTAATTTTGTAACTTTGTTTTTTCTTTTTGAGACAAAATATGTTGGTCTCCATAAATTATATGTAGGAGGACATCCATAAATATAATTTTTATGTTTAGAGAATTTTGAGCCATAATTGTAGCCGTTCTTGACTCTTTGACATTTTTGCTCATTTCTTTGTGAGCAAAATTGTTTTCACAAATTTGTTTCATTGTTTCTGTGCATGCTCTTCTAAGCATACTAGTATTGTGTTTGTTTAATAATCCAGTATTAGTGGACAGAAGATTGCTATATTTTTGTGATATAATATTGTGTTCCAAGGAAAGGGGATTTTTGAAAAAAATCCTTGAAAAAAAAATTCTTGTTGTTAAGTATCACCTAAATGGTATATTAGACCTATGTATGTAGTGACAAATTCATTTATCATACATCTGACACAACTTCATTTAGTAAAGTCTTTCTTCGTAATTCTTTTGTCACCCCAGTCTAAACCGATAAAGTCAGTGATTAATGTTTTTACAACTCATTCTATTGCCTTTTTCTTATCATCAACCACTATGATTTCAGCTTGTTTTGTAGGGTTATTGAATTCAAAATTAGTTAAACAAGTTAATAGATGTCCTTCCCTATAGGAAGTAGCAAATTGGAGATATTCACTAATGTTCATTGCTGGTGGAAGCATAAAGTTGGTTCTTTTATTTTTTGTGACCAATCTATACAAAATTATGTATGTGTTTTATACAGAATTTTGTCAATATTGAATGTAAGACCCCAAGTAGTGTCTTTATCGCTACTTTCTAGGTGTCAGTTTCTATTTTTATGGTAACTTTTTCAGTTGGATCTTTTACCATAGTTTAACACTGTAGAATACGATGGTGGAGTAGGTACTTAAGATGTAGTCCCAATGTTATCTCCTTGAGATTTTCTCACCTCGATCTCTGAAGAAGGTGGTTGTGGGACATAACCCAGTGGGGTTAGAAGATGCAAAGTACTGCAACTACTTTCTCCTAGCTCATGGGTTCTTATTTGGTATTCTTCATCAGATTTGTCCTTTTGTCCTTTGTGTTGGAAAAATTCAATGATTTCATTATTTTTTTCATAAAAGTCAAAGATTGTTTTGCTAAAAATTTGACCAAGTAGTTCCTTTTGTTGAAGTTTTAGGAACTTTTGATAAGTGGATTTGTTTAATTTATTTCAATCCATAATATCTTTTGAGAAATTTAGTTTAACCATATAATGTTTGGTCTATTTTTTTGCAATGTATAGGAACTTTTTTTTTGAGGTTTTGAAGTTTATCTTTGATCTCTTTGAGTTGATCAACGGTAAAGTTAAAGATTCTTGCTATGGCAAGATTACCCTCGTTTCTTACTGTGGTTGGATGTATGTTTGGTATGTGGATTATATGTTCATAATCTGTGGTATTGGTTGTGATTTGACACTTATAAGTGTCATCTAGAACAAGTATGTTCTTCATGTAGTAAGTGTTTGTGTTTCTTTTATCACAAAAAAGGTTTGTAAAAAAGGTTATGATTTTTTAATTTAATTTTTTTCCACTTCTTTATTGTATTTTCTTTTTTGACCCAATATTCTAGGGCAATATCTACTCTTCCAATAACTCGTCAGGTTTCTCATGGCTTTATGGGGGAAGTTAAGGATTCAAACATAGACCACCTTCCTTAGTAGATTGCTACATAAAATACGAGCACAACTTTGGTTTGTTTCCTACTCCAAGGTGTAGAGAAGATACAATATAGATAGAAAATAATTTAATTAAAATAATCTAACCCATCGTACAAACAACATTTCCAATAAAAGAAACACAAACAAAGGAGCTTAACTAAACATGAATTTATACATAAAAAACTTAAAAAAGTACAAACATACTTACAAGAAGAGCACTATGGCTCTAATGCCAGATTGCACTGTGCACACTTTCACGCAAGTAATTTACAAGAGTCACTAGGTTTACAATAGTGGAGGCAAGATGAGAGAGCTTAGAGGAAACAGAAAGCAGAAAGTAGAAAGCAAAAAGCTAGAGTTCTTTCGATACCTTAGTTCTAACGAGCTTCTGAATTTATAGGCCAAGCTTACTTGTGTTAGAAGCAAAGGTAAGTACCTTTACCTGTAGATATTGCTTTTGATATTTGCTCAGCACTGGTTCATATTACTGTTCCTTGTACAATTTCCATTATAGATCGTATAATGTTTAATGTTCATCATACACTATTCATTGTAGATCGTACACTATTCATTATAGATCATACTTAATTTATTCACGTGTGTTGTAGCTGGTGTGCCATTATTGGAGAATCTTTTGAATGCTTCTGTTTGAAGGTGTTGAAAAGTGTTTGTAAAGTGATTTTTTATGTTCCTACCATGCTTCAATCTGTGAGGGCCAAGGCTTTTGTTATGTCTTTGTTTAGTTTGTTATCCAAATTATTTTTATATTTCATGGAACTAGATAGAAAGTCTTCTCTAGCACTTTGTCAAATGTTTCTTAATTTTATGTTTTTCAAAAAAATTTTCATTTTCTTTTCTCGTTGGGACATATCTTCTACGTCGACTATGAAAGTGTCAAGGAAAAATATAGTTTTTCCTTTATTTACTTATCTAGCTAGATATTTTGCATCATAATCTAGCTTTTGAAAAAATTCTTGGACAGCATACTGCCTTTCTTCTTCCTCATTGAAGATGCCCATTTTGAATTCTTCTAATTTAGGAATCAGTAACTCTCGCTACCATCTATAATTGTATGGTAGAATAGATATTAATGTTTTCTCTTTCCTCCCAAATTGACAAAATGTAGAAGACAAAAACTATTACAAATTTGTTTGCATAAAGGTTTAGACTTCTTTGGAAAATGTTAGGAATAAACCCTATGTAATCCTCTAGGTGCATTTTATTAACATATACTTCATGGGTAATACCCTTTCTTATATATAGTTGGTATCAGGTTATTTCTTTGAAGCAGACATTTAATCATAGTCTTCCTTCACAATAGTAGAAAACTTTTTCGTTAGCAAATAATTGCTTAATATTTGTTTCTTAAAGTTGCCTAAAGACTAGAAAGAGTTTTGTTTCATCTAAAATTTGTTACTGATATAACTGAAGCATCTCTTGAATAATGGTTTCAACTTCTAGTTTTTGTGATTGCTCATTCTAAATGTTTAATTACTGAAGTATGGATAAAAAGTCTTTTATCCACAGTGGTAGTAGATCAAATGTTTCTATTTTTGAAAACATGTTAGCAAGTGTTTTATTTTTGCTGTGTTGTTGTTCTGGAGTTTGGACATCTACAGACAGTGCAATTGAAGAATGAGAAAGAAATATTTGTAAGGCTTTCTTCAAACTTTTTTCCCTTGTAAGTTGCTAAGAATAATTTTGTTTTTGTGTTAAATAACTTTTTTCCATTTGAGTCAACAAGTAGTTGGTAGATCTCTAATCAGTACTTTGTATGGCTTTGAAACAACCATTGATCTTATCAAAACATTTTGGATCGACCATTCATAGATCCCTATTATACCATTCCTTTGTCACCAAAGGATTTTCCTTTTTCTACAATTCTTGTGGGACCTTTTTTTTACCATGAGCTAAGTTTGTTGGACTTTTACCCTTTCTAAAAGTTTTTCTTTTATTTGTTGGGCATGTTGGGCTTTAGAGTATGACTCATCCTTGTAGGTTGTTGCTGTAGAGGCTTTAGCTTGTTGAGCTTTAGAGGATTTTTCCAGTTGGGCCTTAGCAGACTAGCTTCGAAACCAGTATCCAACAAATCATGTACTATTATATTTTCATATTTTGGAAGATGGATAGCCAATGGTAAATAGATATGGACATGAGCTCTCTTTTTTAAGTCCATTACGATGGTGTTATCGGCTTTTTAAGTAATTAAGCATTATTTTCAAGATGTCCTAAAGTACGACCTTCGATTGGATTGTTCATATAGAAGCTTGGGTGGCTTGCCATAAGAGACTGTGTTGATGATTCATCTTCCTTATAGTGTCTAGTAAGACTAACAGAAGAAGATGAGCAATCAATTTGATTTTTTTGTAATTGTAGAAATTATGTTGCCAAAGGAAATAAAATATTCTACAGGTAATTGTATCTTAGCTTCTATTGCTTTAACAAATAGTCATATGTTATTATCTTGACGTAGATATCGTATATCTACTATTCATGGTTGTATTATTTTACCAATACTAATGTCAAATAACTTGACAAAGTTTTTGAGAGTGATGGATCTAAATATAGATGTATCATTTAAAGCCATATAATGTTCCCATTGTATACCTAGAATTTTTTATCCAGGTAATAAACTTATGCCTTTAAGGCTAATGAATAATGTATAAGTCTTTTCGATATTTTTGTCGGAAAGACTTATACAGAAATCAAGATGTATCTTAATCCCAAATAATCTGTTTGCAAGATTAGATTTAGTGCCTCCAATAATGCTACTAAGAGGGTTGTTAAAGATTTGTTCGTCCATACAAATGATCACTATGGGTGTATCTATTCTACTTGTAAACAAAGCAGTTATTTTTTATTGAATCATACCTACGTGTATCGTATTTCATTTTTTGTTATTTTTTCTTTAATTTTTCAATTTTTTTCTTAAGGAGGCTGATGGATGTTAAATCATCCTCTTTTTTTACTTCTACCTTTTAATGCATTTGCTCAAAAATGTATGTGTTTATTTAAAAAGTTAGATTTAAAAGATGGAGCTTTATAAATCTCGTTTTTCTCTCCATGAAGGATAGCCTATTTTAATTATTTAAGTCTTCATCTGTTATTTCAAATTATTTTCCTACTTTATCGTGTAGTTCAATTGTATTTACTTCTTCTGAAGTAATAGTGTTCATATTTACTCTAAATTCTTTGTATTTTTCAGAGCTCTCAATTATTTCTAATTTAGGTCTTCTAGACTGGTATTTTTAATTAGGATAATTTGGGCTTGATATGTCATGGGTTCTATTAACACATAAGTAATGAATATATTTTCTTTGCAATAATATGGTCTATTATGTAGTATACCATAATATCCAAATGGTATTACGATTATTAAATCTAATGTTACTTTAGTAGTTTGGTAACATTCCTATGTAAATAATATATCCTGGAGAGGATACTATTTCCTTGGTAGGAAGTTTCAAAGAAGGTAATAATGGAATAATTTTCATTTGTCTAAGAGTTTATTTATTGTAATCATGTTGATTTTAAGATTTTCAAAATCTTTGGTTTCAAAATCTAAATGTTGTTTAGATTTAGAATTGGATTCTAACTCTATGGATTCATAATAAGAAGTAATTTAATAGGCAGAGTTGATGTTATCAAATATTTTTTCAATTGTTCCAATATTAATAGAATAATGATCAATATTAGAGATGACTATACTTTTAATATTCACAGAACATTCATTTGCATAATATCCTTTTTTACTACACTTAAAACATCAGAAAATGTTTTTTGTCTTTCTTTTTGTTATATTTTTTAACAAATTTCTTCTTGATGAAACGTTGTTCTTTCTTAAACTCAGGTTTCCACCATTATTTAGTAAGTTTCTATCTTTGTTTCTTTCTTTTTAAGAAAGAATACAATGGTATCCACAAATTATATGTAGGAGGACATCCATAAATATGATTTTTATCTTCAGAGAATTTTGAGCTACAATTGTAGGCCATTCTTGACTCTTTGAGATTTTTGCTCATTTATTTCGGAGCAAAAGTGTTTTTAATAATTTGTGCTATTGTTTTTGTGCAAGCTCTTCTAAGCATACTAGTATTGTGTTTATTTAATAATCTAGTATTGGTGGACCAAAATTGTTATATTTTTATAATATAACATTTTTCTAAGGAAAAGGGATTTTTGAAAAAAACCTTGAATCCAAAATTCTTTTTGTTGAGTACCATCTAAATAACATATTAGACCTATGTATGCAGTGACAATTTCATCTATCAAACATATTTCACATAACTTCATTTATTGAAGTCTTTCTTCATAATTCTTTTGTTCACCACAATTTAAACTGGTAAAGTTAGTGACTAATGTTTTTACAAGAAATTCTATAGCCATTTGTTTATCATCAACCACTAAGATTTTGACATGTTTTGTTCATTTGCATGATGTCCTTTTTTATTACACTTAAAATAACAAAAATATTTTTTGCCTTTCTTTTTGTTATATTTTTTAACAAATTTCTTTGGATGAAATGTTGTTCTTTCCTAAACTCAAGTTTCCACCTTTATTTAGTAATTTTGTATCTT
>JAIUJO010000752.1:157500-172500 GCA_023846275.1 Vanilla planifolia | reverse complement strand
TTCTTTGTATTCCAACGATGAGGTTATTCGCTAGTTGTTATTTTGTATTTAGCCTATTCTTCAACTAATTTGTTTTGCAATAATTTTATTTTAGAAGAAAGTTATGGTATAAACTTTCATCCATAATTTAAGAGTCCTAAAAATCTCTATAGTTGTTTTAAATTAGTAAAATTCTTAGAGAAGTTTTTACTTTTCTATATATATGTTCTTGTAGTTGTATTTGTCTTTTTTTAATTTTTTTCTTAAAAAATTAATTTTTGTTTTAAACAGTATAATATAATGTCTTGATTGAGCATAATTTTAGTGAAAAGTAAAAGATGTTCTTTATGTTTTTCCTCTGTTTGGGAAAAAATAAGAATATCATCTTTGTAGACTACAACATAAGGTAAATGTTCAAAAATAGAATTCATCCATTTTTAGAATATTTGTGTTGTATTTTTTAACCCAAAAACATGACTAACCATTGGAAATACCCTTTGTGGATAGCTAAAGGTTGTTAATTCTATAGAAGTTTGATTAGCAAGTTTAATTTTTCAAAATCTAGATTTGGTATCAAATTTGTTATAATATTTTGCACCTTATCTTTGTTTTATCAATTTCTTAGCGGTTGGTATAAAGTAACCGTAAAATTTAGAGCAAGAGTTTAACTTGCAGTAATTGATAACCATTCTGGCTTTTCCATGCTTTAATTCTGCATGATTTTGTACTACAAAGCTAGAGAGTAATGAGAACTGTGGCATTTTTGAATTAGTTTGAGATGTAATAGTTCTTGTATTTGACTATTAAATTCTTGTTTGTCTATAGGAGTTATCATGATGACATGTAAATTATTATTTTGATAATGTTCTAAAAGTTCTATAGAACAATATCTAGGAGATTTGTCAAACCATTTTAATGGTTCATTTGAGTATAAGGGTTCAAGGAGCTTATGCATAGTTTCCTCAAATGGAGTAGTAGTTGGAATATTGTAGGTATAAATGTTGTGGATAGGAGGTGTAAGTTGTGGAACATGGTAAATAAGGCATGTTGGTGAAGGGGAATTATCACCTTGTGGGCTTGCAGGAGAATAGTGAGGGGCAATGCAAGCCGAAAGAGGGACACATGGAATGGAGTGTCCATTTAAAGAAAAAAAGTGATTATTGAATGGTGCCAGATGGCAAAGGTTATGAAGTCTTAATAAACAATCGGTATTAAAATTTATTGGTAGTAGGGTAAAGTTGAATTGAAAGGTATTGATGGTGTTATGGATATAGGGTAGAAATATCGAAAGATTAGGGAATTTATGTGTTACAAGAACTTGTTTACCCATAAAATTAGTTACAAGTGCTTTGGTTTCTAATGAAAGCCAAAACTGCTTTAGGATAAAGACTTGCTGAAGTAGACTAGCTTCATCACCGATATCCAACAAAGCATGTACTGTTAGATCTTCATATTTTGGAAGATGGATAGTCAATAGTAAATAGATATGGAGTTGAGCTCTCTTTTTTAAGTCCATTATGGTGGTGTTATGGACTTAAGTAATTGAGCATTGTTGTCAAGAAGTTGTAAAGTACAACCTTCAACTAGATTGTCAATATGGAAGCTTGTGCAGCTTGCCACAAGAGACTGTGTCGATGATTCACCTTCCTCATAGTGTCTAGGAAGACTAATAGAAGAAGATGTGTGACTAATTAGATTTTTTGTAATTGTAGAAATTATATTGCCAAAGGTAATAAAATCTTCTACAAGTAATTGTACCTTAGGTTTTAGTGTTTTAACAAATAGTTGTATGTCATTATTTTGACGTAGATGTCGTATGTCTACTATTCATGGTCTATTGTTTTACCATTACCAACATCAAATAACTGGACAAATTTTTTTGAGTGATGGATCTAAATGTAGATGTATCATTTAGAGCCATATAATGTTTTCATTATATACCTAGAATTTTTTTATCCAAGTAATAAACTTGTACCTTTAAGGCTAATGGATATTGTACAAGTCTTTTCGATATTTTGGTGATAAAGACTTATACAAAAATCAAGATGTATGTTAATCCCAAATAGTCTTTTTGCAAGATTGGATTTAGCACCTCCAATAATGCTATTAAGAGGGTTGTTAATGATTCATTCATCCATATAAATGATTATTATGGGTGTATCTATTCCACTTCTAAATAAAGAAGTTATTTTTAATTGAAGCATACCTATGTGTAGGTATTTCATTTTTGGCTATTTTGTCTTTAATTTATCAATTTTTGTTTTGTTAAGGAGGCTGAGTGAAGTTAAATCATCTCCTTTTAATTCTACATTTCCATGCATTCGCTCAAATATGTATGTGTGTTTCTTGAGAAAGTGAGGTTTGAAAGATGGAGCTTTATAAATCTCATTTTTCTCTCCATAAAGAATAGCTTTTTAATTTGCTTAGGTCTTCATCTATTATTTTAAATTGTTCTCCTACACAAACATGTAGTTCATTTATATTTACTTATTCTAAAGTAATAATGTTCATATTTACTCTAAACTCTTTGTATTTTTTAGAGATTTCAATTATTTCTAATTCAGGTGTAAGTATAGGGAAATCTTCATATTTATGTATGACTAATAATCCAATTAGATCATTAAGTCTAATTAAAAAATCCTAATCTTTTAAACTATTATTTTTAATCAGGATAGTTGGGGCTTGATATGTCATAGGTTCTAGTAACACATATGTAATGAATATATTTTCTTTGGAATGATATGGTATATTATGCAGCATACCATATTATCATAATGGTATTAGGATTCTAATATTACTTCAGTAGTTTGGTAATGTTTGAGTTTAAGAAATTTTTCCATGTAAGTAATATATCCTAGAGAGGATACTCTTTTATTTGTGGGAAGTTTCAAAGAAGGTAATAATGGAATAATTTTTATTTGTGTATGAGTTTTATTTATTGTGATCATGTTGATTTTGAGTTTTTCAAAATCTTTTGTTTCAAAATCTGATTGTTGTTTAGATTCAAAATTGGATTTTGACTCTGTAGAGTCATAATAAGAAGTAATTTCATAGACAGAGTTGGTGTCATCAAAAATTTCTTCAATTGTTCTAATATTAATAGAATAATCATCAATATTAGAGATGACTATACTTTTAATATTGACTGGAGATTCATTTGCGTAATGTCTTTCTTTATTACACTTAAAACATCGACAATATTTTTTGCCTTTCCTTTTGTTATATTTGTTAACAAATTTCTTTTTGATGAAATGTTGTTCTTTCCTAAACTCAGGTTTCCATCGTCGTTTAGTAATTTTGTAGCTTTGCTACTTTCTTTTTTAGAAAATATATGATGGCCTCCACAAATTATATGTAGGAGGACATCCATAAATATAATTTTTATCTTTCGAGAATTTTGAGCAACAATTGTAGCCCATTCTTAACTCTTTGAGATTTTTCTCATTTTGTTTTGAGCAGAAGTATTTTCACAAATTTGTTCTATAGTTTCTGTGCATGCTCTTCTAAGCATACCAGAATTGTGTTTATTTAATATCCATTATTGGTGGATAGAAGATTGTTATAGTTTTGTGATAAAATATTATTCCAAGGAAAATAGATTTTTGAAAAAATCCTTGAATCCAAAATTCTTGTTGTTGAGTATCACCTAAATGGTATATCAGACCTATGTGCGTAATGACAAATTCTTCTATCATACATATGTCACATAACTTCACTTTGTGAAGTCTTTCATCATAATTCTTTTGTTCACCCATGTCTAAATGGGTAAAGTCAACGATTAATGTGTTTACAAGATGTTCTATAGCCTTTTGTTTATCATCAACCGCTAAGATTTTTGCAACTTTTGTAGGTTTATTGAATTCAAAATTAGTTAACCAAGTTAATGTATGTCCTTCCAAGTAAGAAGTAGCAAATTGGATATATTTGCTAATGTTCATTATTGGTGGAAGCATAAAGATAGTTTCTTTTATTTTTAGTGATCAATCTATGCAATATTCCATAAGTGTTTTATACAGAAGTTTGTCAATATTGAATGTAAGACCCCAAGTAGTGTCTTTACTACTACTTTCTAGGTGTCAATTTCTATTTTTATGGTAACTTTTTCAGTCAGATCTTTACCATAGTTTAACATCGTAGAATACGATGGTGGAGTTGGTACTTGAGCTGTTGGCTCAATGTTATCTCCTTGAGAATCTCTCATCTTGATCTCTAGAGAAGGTGGTTGTGGGACATAATCTGGTGGGGCTGGAAGATACATAGTACTGCGACTACTTTGTCCTGCTCAGGGGTTCTTATTTTGTATTCTTCATTAGAATTATCCTTTTTTCCTTGGTGTTGAAAAACATCATTGACTTCATGATTTTATTCATAAAAGTCAAAGAATTTTTTGCTAGAAATTTCACCAAGTAATTCCATTTCTTAATGTTTTAGGAATTTTGATAAATGGATTTGTCTAATTTACTTAAATCCATAATTTCTTTTGAGAAATTTAATTTAACCATCTAATGTTTGGTCAATTTTGTTCCCATGTATAAGAACTTTTGCTTTTGTTCAAGGTTTTGAAGTCTATCTTTGATCTCTTTGAGTTGATCAACGATAAAGTTCAAGATTCCTGTTATGGCAAGATTACCCTTGTTTCCTACTGTGGTAGGATGTATTGCAATTGGTATGTGGATTATATGCTCATAATCCATGGTATTGTTTGTGATTTGACACTTATAAGTGTCGTCTGAAACAAGTATGTTCTTCATGTAGTAAGTGTTTGTGTTTCTTTTATCACAAAAAAGTTTGTAAAAAAGGTTATGATTTTTTATTTAATTTTTTTCTACTTCTTTTTTATACTTTCTTTTTTGACCCAATATTTTATTGCAACATCTAATCTTCAAAAAACCCCTAAGGTTTCCCATGGTTTTATGGGGGAAGTTAAAGATTCAAACATAAACCACCATCCTTAGTAGATTGCTATATAAAATATGAGCACAACCTTTGTTCATTTCCTACTCTAAGGTGTAGAGAAGATACAATATAGATAGAAAATAATTTAATTAAAATAATCTAACCCATCATGCAAATAACTTTTCTAATAAAAGAAACACAAACAAAAGAGTTTATCTGAACATGAATTTATTCATAAAAAACTTAAAAAAGTACAAACATCCTTACAAGAAGAGCATCATGGCTCTGGTACCAAATTGTAGTATGCACACTTTCACACAAGTAATTTACAAGTGTCACTATGTTTACAATAGTTGAGGCAAGAAGAGTGAGCTAAGAGGAAACAAAAAGTAGAAAGTAGAAAGCTGGAGTTCTTCTGATGCCTCAGTTCTGGAGAGCTTTTGAATTTAAAGGTCAGGCTTGCTTGTGTTGGAAGCAAAGGTAAGTACCTTTCACTGTACATATTGCTTTTAATAATTTCTCAACATTGTTGCATATTAATGTTCATCGTACGATTTCCAATGTAGATCATACAACGTTTCCTGTTCATCGTAGACTGTTCACTATAGATCGTACACTGTTCGCTATAGATCATACTTCATTTATTGGCCTGTGCTATAAATTGTGTGCCATTATTAAAGAATCTTTTGAATGCTTCTATTTTAAGGCCCTAAAAAGTGTTTGTAAAGTGATTTTTTATGGTCTCACTATACTTCAATCTATGAAGGCCAAGGCTTCCACTGTGTGTTCATCTAATTTGCTGTTCAAATTATTGTTATATTCCATGGAACTACATAAAATGTCTTCTCTAGCACTTTGTCCAATTTTTCCTAATTTTTTGTTTTTTAAAAAAATTTTCATTTTCTTTTCTTGTTGGGACATATCTTCTATGTTGGCTGCCAAAGTGTCAAGGAAAAATATAGTTTTTCTTGCATGCAATAGTCTAGCTGGATATTTTGCACCAAAATCAAGCTTTAAAAAATTTCTTGGATAACATACCACCTTTCTTCTTCCTCATTAGAGATACCCATTCTGAATTCTTCTAATTTAGGAGTCTCAATAACTCTGACTAGCATCAATAATTGTATGACAGAATAAGGATTATTGTATTCTCTTTCCTCCCAAATTAACCAAATGTAGAAGATGAAAACTATTGCAAATTTGTTTACATAAAGATTTGGACTACTTTGGCAGATGTCAGGAATAAACCCTATGTAATCCTCTTGATGCATGTTATTAACATATACTTGGTGGACAATACCCTTTCTTATATGTAGTTGGTATCAGGGTATTTTGTTGAAGCAGACAATTAACCGTGGTCTTCCTTCATGAGAGTAGAAAACTTCTTTGTTAGCAAATAATTTCTTAATATTTGTTTCTTAAAGTTGCTTGAATAATAGGAGTTTTTTTCATCTAAAATTTGTAGCTAATATAATTGAAGCTTCTCCTGAACAGTGGTTTCTACTTCCATTTTTTGTGTTTGCTCATTCTGAATGTTTAATTATTGAAGTATGGATAAAAAGCCTTTTATTCATAGCTGTAGTATATTAGATGTTTGTATTTTTGAAAAGATGTCAGCAAGTGTTTCATTTTTGCTAAGCTATTGTTCCAAAGTTTAGGTTGCTGCAGACTGTGTAGTTGCAGAATGAGATGGCAATGTTTAAAAGGCTTTTGTTGAAACTTTCTTCTCTTGTAAGTTGTTGGGAATAATTTTATTTTAGTCTTAATTAGCTTTTTTCCATTTGAGTCAACCAGTAGTTGGCAGATCTCAAATCAGTACTTTGTATGGCTTTGAAACAGCCATTGATCTTATCAAAAAATTTTGGATCAACCATTTGTAGATCCCTATTATACCATTCCTTTATTACTATGACTGTAAATGATTTTCCTTTCTCTATAGTTCCTGTTGGACCTTTTTTTACCAAGAGCTTAGTCTGTTGGACTTGTATCCCTTCTAAAAGTTTTTCTTTTGATTGTTGAGCCTGCTGTGGTTTAGAGTATGACTTGTCCTTGTGGGTTGTTGATGTAGAGGGTTTAGCTTGTTGAGATTTAGAGAATTCTACCAGTTGGGCCTTAGTGGAGGATTCAACTTATTGGATTTGGAAAGAGGTTTTGGTCTATTGAGCCTTTGCCTTTTTAGGGAGAATCTCTGTAAATTCTTCAGTTCTTTTCATCTTTTTGATGAAAAATTTTAGTTGTAGTTCTTCTTCATTCATGGCTTGGTAAGAAGATTAGCAAAAGTATTAGTAAAACTAGGAATATACTTAATAGTATAAGTAAAAAATTTTAAGGTATAATATAAGATGTATGCATCTTAAAGTTTATTGAGGGTTATTTATTGTTATTTCTATAAAAATTGGGCAACAGATTTATTGTCAATTTCAATTGTAAATACTCTATGGAGTAAATAGATTTTTAAATTTCGAATAGCTAATTTGATAGCTAGTCATCCTTTATCATATGTGGCATATTTACTTTGGGTTTTGTAAATTTACCCGAAGTATGTGCTACTATTTTGTTTGTATTTGCAATAAGTACACTAGACAAAAAAAGGTCAAAGCTATTAGTTTGCAAAGTTATTTTATCTTCTTCTTTGGGAAAATAAAGAATTTATTTTATTGTAATAAATTCTTTTATTTGTTGTATTTCTCTTTGTTCGTCTTTTGTCAAAGAGATTGGTATTTTTTCTAAATTCTAATGACGAGGTAGTTTGTCAATTGTTATTTTGTATTTAGCCTGTTCTTCGACTAATTAGTTTGTAATAATTTTATTTTAGAACAAAGTTTTGGTATAAACTTTTTTCCATAATTTAAGAGTTCTAAGAAGTTCTATAGTTATTTTAAATTAGTAAAAGTCTTAAAGAAGTCTTTTACTTATATATATATATATGTTCTTATAGTTGTATTTATTTATTTTTATTCGTTTTCCTAAAATATTGATTTTTGTTTTAAATAGTTCGATTTTTTTGGACTTAATATAATACGTTGATTGAGCATAATTTTAATATGTAAAAATATTCTTATGTTCTTTCTCTATTTGAAAAAAAAAGAATATCATCTATGTAGACTACAACATAAGGTAAATGTTTAAAACTAGAATTCATCCATTTCTAGAATATTTGTGGAGTAGTTTTTAATCCAAAAGGCATGACTAACCATTCGAAATGCCTTTTGGGACAGCTAAAGGCAGTTAGTTCTATGAAAGTTTGATTAGTAAGTTTAATTTGCCAAGATCCAGATTTGGCATCAAATTTGCTATAATATTTTACACCTTGTATTTGTTTTATTAGGTGCTCTTTCGTTAGTATAAAGTAACCATCAAACTTTGTGCAAGAGTTTAACTTGTGGTAATTGATAACCATTCTGGCTTTTCCACGTTTTATTTTAGCATGATTCTGTATTATAAAAGTGGAAAAGGAATGAGAGCAGTGGCTCTTTTGAATTAGTTTGAGATGTAACAGTTCTTGTATTTGACTTTTAAATTCTTGTTTGTTTATAGGAGATACCATGATGCTATTGACACGTATATTGGCTTTTTAATATTAACGGGTCATTTGAGTATGAAGGTTCGAGGAGCTTATGCATAGTTTTCTTAAATGCAGTAGTAGTTGGAATATTGTAGGTATAAATGTTGTGCATAGGAGGTATAAGTTGTTGAACATGGTCAATAAGGTGTGTTGGTGAGGGGGAATTATCACCACGTTGGGCTGTAGGAGAAAAGTGAGGGGCAATGCGAGTTGGAAGAGGGACATGTGGAATGGAGTGTCCATCTAAAGAAAAAAGTGAGTATTGAATGGTGCTAGATGGCGAATGTTATCAAGTCCTAATAAACAATTGGTATTAAAATTGATTGGTGACAGAGCAAAGCTAAATTGATAGGTATTGATGGTGTTGTGGATATCAGGTAGAAATATGGAAAGATTGGCGACTTTATGGGTTACAGGAACTTGTTTACCCATAGATACAGTTAGAAGTGTTTTGGTTTCTAATCAATAATGTACAAGTCTTTTCGATATTTTGGTCGTAAAGACTTATACAGAAATCTGGATGTATGTTAATCCCAAATAGTATGTTTGCAAGATTGGATTTAGCAACTCCAATAATGCTACTAAGAAGGTTGTTAATGTTTTGTTCGTCCATACAAAGGATAGTTATAGGTGCATCTATTTCTCTTCTAAACAAAGCAGTTATTTTTAATTAATCATACTTATGTGTAGATATTTCATTTTTGGGTATTTTGTCTTTAATTTTTCAATTTTGTTTTGTCAAGGAGGCTGATGGATGTTAAATCATCATCTCCTTTTACTTCAATATTTCCTTACAATCGCTCAAAAATGTATGTGTGTTTATTTAGAAAGTGAGATTTAAAAGATGGAGCTTTATGAATCTCATTTTACTTTATATGAGGAATAGGCTCTTTTAATTTATTTTAAGTCTTTATCTGTTATTTCAAATTGTTCTCATACACTATTGTGTAGTTCAATTGTATTTACTTCTTCTATAGTAATAGTGTTTATATTTTCTTTTAATTCTTTGTATTTTTTAGAGCTTTCAACTATTTCTAATTCATGTGTAAGTATGGGAAAATCTTCATATTTATGTATGACAAATAATCTAATTGGATCATCTGATTAAATAATCCCAATCTTCTAGACTGGTATTTTAAATGAGGATTGTTGGGACTTGATATTTCATGGGTTTTATTAGCCTATAGGTAATGAATATATTTTCTTTGGAATGATATGGTATATTATGTAGTGTATCATTATATCCAAATGGTATTAAGATGATTAAAACTAATGTTACTTTAATAGTTCGGTAACGTTTGAGTTTAAGTAATTTTCCTATGTAAATAATATATCTTGGAGAGGATACTCTTTCCTCTATAGGAAGTTTCAAAGAAGGTAATAATGGAATAACTTATATTTGTGTAAATGTTTTATTTATTGTGATCATGTTGATTTTGAGTTTTTCAAAGCATTTTTTTTCAAAATCTGAATGTTCTTTAGATTCAAAATTAGATTCTAACTCTTTTGAGTCATAATAAGAAGTAATTTCATAGATAGAGTTGGTGTGATCAAATATTTCTTCAATTATTTCAATATTAATAGAATAATCATCAATATTAGGGATGACTATACTTTGAATATTGACTGGAGATTCATTTGTGCAATGTCATTCTTTATTATACTTAAACCATCATCAATGCTTTCTGTCCTTTCTTTGTTTCTTTTATAACAATTTTTTTTGATGAAACATTGTTCTTTCCTAAACTCAGGTTTCCATCGTCGTTTAGTAATTTTGTAACTTTGTTTTTTTTTTGAGAAAAAATATGATGGTCTCCATAAATTATATGTAGGAGGACATCCATAAATATAATTTTTATCTTTAGAGAATTTTGAGCAATAATTTTAGCCATTCTTGACTCTTTGACATTTTTGCTCATTTCTTTGTGAGCAAAAGTGTTTTCACAAATTTGTTTCATTGTTTCTGTGCATGCTCTTCTAAGCATATTAGTATTGTGTTTGTTTAATAATCCAGTATTAGTGGACAGAAGATTGTTATATTTTTGTGCTATAATATTGTGTTCCAAGGAAAGGGGATTTTTGAAAAAAATCCTTGAATAAAAAATTCTTTGGGTTAAGTATCACCTAAATGGTATATTAGACCTATGTATGTAGTGACAAATTCATTTATTATGCACATGTCACATAACTTCATTTAGTGAAGTCTTTCTTCGTAATTCTTTTGTTCACCCCAGTCTAAACTGATAAAGTCAGTGATTAAGTTTTTTACAACTCATTCTATTGCCTTTTTCATATCATCAACCACTACGATTTCAGCACGTTTTTTTGGGTTATTGAATTCAAAATTAGTTAAGCAAGTTAATGGATGTCCTTCCCAGTAAGAAGTAGTAAATTGGTGATATTCACTAATGTTCATTGCTGGTGGAAGCATTAAGGTGGTTCTTTTATTTTTTGTGACCAATCTATACAATATTTCGTATGTGTTTTATACAGAATTTTGTCAATATTGAATGTAAGACCCCAAGTAGAGTGTTTATCGCTACTTTCTAGGTGTCAGTTTATATTTTTATGGTAACTTTTTCAATTGGATCTTTTACCATAGTTTAACATTGTAGAATACGATGGTGGAGTAGGTACTTAAGATGTAGTCTCAATGTTATCTACTTGATATTTTCTCATCTCGATCTCTGAAGAAGGTGGTTGTGGGACATAACCCAGTGGGGTTAGAAGATGCATAGTACTGCGACTACTTTCTCCTAAATCATGGGTTCTTATTTGGTATTCTTCATCAAATTTATCCTTTTGTCCTTTGTGTTGGAAAAAGTCAATGATTTCATCATTTTTTTTTCATAAAAGTTAGATTTTTTTGCTAAAAATTTGACCAAGTAGTTCCTTTTGTTGAAGTTTTAGAAACTTTTGATAAATGGATTTGTTTAATTTATTTCAATCCATAATATCTTTAGAGAAATTTAGTTTAACCATATAATGTTTGGTTTATTTTATTGCCATGTATAGGAATTTTTTTTTTGAGGTTTTGAAGTTTATCTTTGATCTCTTTGAGTTGATCAACGGTAAAGTTAAAGATTCTTGCTATGGCAAGATTACCCTCGTTTCTTACTGTGGTTGGATGTATGTTTGGTATGTGGATTATATGTTCATAATCTATGGTATTGGTTGTGATTTGACACTTATAAGTGTCATCTAGAACAAGTATGTTCTTCATGTAGTAAGTGTTTGTGTTTCTTTTATCACAAAAATGGTTTGTAAAAAAGGTTATGATTTTTTAATTTAATTTTTTTCCACTTCTTTATTGTATTTTCTTTTTTGACCCAATATTCTATGGCAATATCTACTCTTCCAATAACTCGTCAGGTTTCTCATGGCTTTATGGGGGAAGTTAAGGATTCAAACATAGACCACCTTCCTTAGTAGATTGCTACATAAAATACGAGCACAACTTTGGTTTGTTTCCTACTCCAAGGTGTAGAGAAGATACATTATAGATAGAAAATAATTTAATTAAAATAATCTAACCCATCGTACAAACAACATTTCCAATAAAAGAAACACAAACAAAGGAGCTTAACTAAACATGAATTTATACATAAAAAACTTAAAAAAGTACAAACATACTTACAAGAAGAGCACTATGGCTCTAATGCCAGATTGCACTGTGCACACTTTCACGCAAGTAATTTACAAGAGTCACTAGGTTTACAATAGTGGAGGCAAGATGAGAGAGCTTAGAGGAAACAGAAAGCAGAAAGTAGAAAGCAAAAAGCTAGAGTTCTTTCGATACCTTAGTTCTAACGAGCTTCTGAATTTATAGGCCAAGCTTACTTGTGTTAGAAGCAAAGGTAAGTACCTTTACCTGTAGATATTGCTTTTGATATTTGCTCAGCACTGGTTCATATTACTGTTCCTTGTACAATTTCCACTATAGATCGTATAATGTTTAATGTTCATCATACACTATTCATTGTATATCGTACACTATTCATTATAGATCATACTTAATTTATTCACGTGTGTTGTAGCTGGTGTGCCATTATTGGAGAATCTTTTGAATGCTTCTGTTTGAAGGTGTTGAAAAGTGTTTGTAAAGTGATTTTTTATGTTCCTACCATGCTTCAATCTGTGAGGGCCAAGGCTTTTGTTATGTCTTTGTTTAGTTTGTTATCCAAATTATTTTTATATTTCATGGAACTAGATAGAAAGTCTTCTCTAGCACTTTGTCAAATGTTTCTTAATTTTATGTTTTTCAAAAAAATTTTCATTTTCTTTTCTCGTTGGGACATATCTTCTACGTCGGCTGTGAAAGTGTCAAGGAAAAATATAGTTTTTCCTTTATTTACTTATCTAGCTAGATATTTTGCATCATAATCTAGCTTTTGAAAAAATTCTTGGACAGCATACTGCCTTTCTTCTTCCTCATTGAAGATGCCCATTTTGAATTCTTCTAATTTAGGAATCAGTAACTCTCACTACCATCTATAATTGTATGGTAGAATAGATATTAATGTTTTCTCTTTCCTCCCAAATTGACAAAATGTAGAAGACAAAAACTATACAAATTTGTTTGCATAAAGGTTTAGACTTCTTTGGAAAATGTTAGGAATAAACCCTATGTAATCCTCCAGGTGCATTTTATTAACATATACTTCATGGGTAATACCCTTTCTTATATATAGTTGGTATCAGGTTATTTCTTTGAAGCAGACATTTAATCATAGTCTTCCTTCACAATAGTAGAAAACTTTTTCGTTAGCAAATAATTGCTTAATATTTGTTTCTTAAAGTTGCCTAAAGACTAGAAAGAGTTTTGTTTCATCTAAAATTTGTTACTGATATAACTGAAGCATCTCTTGAATAATGGTTTCAACTTCTAGTTTTTGTGATTGCTCATTCTAAATGTTTAATTACTGAAGTATGGATAAAAAGTCTTTTATCCACAGTGGTAGTAGATCAAATGTTTCTATTTTTGAAAACATGTTAGCAAGTGTTTTATTTTTGCTGTGTTGTTGTTCTGGAGTTTGGACATCTACAAACTGTGTAGTTGAAGAATGAGAAAGAAATATTTGTAAGGCTTTCTTCAAACTTTTTTCCCTTGTAAGTTGCTAAGAATAATTTTGTTTTTGTGTTAAATAACTTTTTTCCATTTGAGTCAACAAGTAGTTGGTAGATCTCTAATCAGTACTTTGTATGGCTTTGAAACAACCATTGATCTTATCAAAACATTTTGGATCGACCATTCATAGATCCCTATTATACCATTCCTTTGTCACCAAAGGATTTTCCTTTTTCTACAATTCTTGTGGGACCTTTTTTTTACCATGAGCTAAGTTTGTTGGACTTTTACCCTTTCTAAAAGTTTTTCTTTTATTTGTTGGGCATGTTGGGCTTTAGAGTATGACTCATCCTTGTAGGTTGTTGCTGTAGAGGCTTTAGCTTGTTGAGCTTTAGAGGATTTGTCCAGTTGGGCCTTAGCAGACTAGCTTCGAAACCAGTATCCAACAAATCATGTACTATTATATTTTCATATTTTGGAAGATGGATAGCCAATGGTAAATAGATATGGACATGAGCTCTCTTTTTTAAGTCCATTACGATGGTGTTATCGGCTTTTTAAGTAATTAAGCATTATTTTCAAGATGTCCTAAAGTACGACCTTCGATTGGATTGTTCATATAGAAGCTTGGGTGGCTTGCCATAAGAGACTGTTTTGATGATTCATCTTCCTTGTAGTGTCTAGTAAGACTAACAGAAGAAGATGAGCAATCAATTTGATTTTTTTGTAATTGTAGAAATTATGTTGCCAAAGGAAATAAAATATTCTACAGGTAATTGTATCTTAGCTTCTATTGCTTTAACAAATAGTCATATGTTATTATCTTGACGTAGATATCGTATATCTACTATTCATGGTTGTATTATTTTACCAATACTAATGTCAAATAACTTGACAAAGTTTTTGAGAGTGATGGATCTAAATATAGATGTATCATTTAAAGCCATATAATGTTCCCATTGTATACCTAGAATTTTTTATCCAGGTAATAAACTTATGCCTTTAAGGCTAATGAATAATGTATAAGTCTTTTCGATATTTTTGTCGGAAAGACTTATACAGAAATCAAGATGTATCTTAATCCCAAATAATCTGTTTGCAAGATTAGATTTAGTGCCTCCAATAATGCTACTAAGAGGGTTGTTAAAGATTTGTTCGTCCATACAAATGATCACTATGGGTGTATCTATTCTACTTGTAAACAAAGCAGTTATTTTTTATTGAATCATACCTACGTGTATCGTATTTCATTTTTTGTTATTTTTTCTTTAATTTTTCAATTTTTTTCTTAAGGAGGCTGATGGATGTTAAATCATCCTCTTTTTTTACTTCTACCTTTCAATGCATTTGCTCAAAAATGTATGTGTTTATTTAAAAAGTTAGATTTAAAAGATGGAGCTTTATAAATCTCGTTTTTCTCTCCATGAAGGATAGCCTATTTTAATTATTTAAGTCTTCATCTGTTATTTCAAATTATTTTCCTACTTTATCG